>JAFEMN010000097.1:0-186184 GCA_018801565.1 Epichloe coenophiala
AACCCTAACCCTAACCCTAACCCTAACCCTAACCCTAAACCCTACCCTAACCCTAACCCTAACCCTAACCCTAACCCTAACCCTAACCCTAAAATAAGGTTATAGAGAAGCTTAAAGAGGCTTATAATACTAAAGCTACTTCTATAGGAAGCTATAAAGCTAATAGCCTTAAGGCAATAAAAGCAGAGGCTATTAGGGCCTAAGCTTATAATCCTAATAAAGCTATTAGACCTATAAAGCCCTTTATATTTATTAATAAAGACTAAGAGAAGGTATTATTTAAAGAGATTATAGCTAGAAAAGTGCTAAATATAGGATTCCTTATAGTAAAAGAAAAGGCTAACTAGAAACTAGCCCTTTAACTTTACTAAGAAGGAAAGATTATAACTCTAGGAAGCCCCTTTAAATAATCTAACTAAGCTAAGATTAACGCCCTATAAGCTTATAATATATTTAGGTTTATAATGTTTAATTCTACTAAGCATAGAGGCTATAGGATCTTTAATTCTTATATAGTTTAAGAGATTAAAAGCAAAGGGACTAAATCGCTATATAAGAAGTTATGCCTTATTATATAAGGGCATAATAATAGAGAAAAAGAGGCTATCTTAACCTAGTTACTAATAATATAGTAATTAAGCTAATAAATTATTATAGCCCTTGCTTTATTATTAAAGCAAAAGGGAATTGTCACGGCTTGAACGTAGGGTTAAATAAACGAAGTGATGGCTAAGATTCTTGCAGTTGCTACTAGGAAGATGCTAGCTAGGGGCAGGTGCGTGAAGGTTTTAATCTCTAACCTAGCATTAATAATATGCATAGTCCTTAAGGAATACCCTACTCTATAAGCACGTGACTATTTTATAGCTAGCTAGCCTCTTTATTATCCATATAGCCTAAAGGTCCTCTAAAGATTCGCTCTAATAAATATCCTATCTCTAATCTTTACGCTCCTAATATAATACTTCCCTAATATATAATTAACCTTAATTATAAAATAAGCTACTTACTTAGGGCATAGTTACTATAATAGAGCTTATAAAGAAAAATAAGATAAGGCACCTTATAACTAGATATATAAGTAAATAAAATAATAATAATAATAATACTAATTATAAATAACCCTCCCTATTATAGGTAGTAGTGTCTAAATAGCAGCCCTTATATAGCTTTAATATAGTAAAATAAATATTATTACTTATTATATAGCTAGACTAAAAAAAAAATTTAACTTATATTAATTTTTATAATTAGTTTAAATAAATAGGGTACTTAACGCTATAGTTCTAGATAGTCTAACTAGAGGGCTTATATTATAGTTACTATAAGTTTATAGCTATTAGGTATATATATAAGTAGTAGAGCTAATAGTTATTATTATAATTCACAGATTACTTACACATAGTGCGTTAGATTACTTAAGGGGTCTATAGTTAATAAAAAAGACTAATTTTTCCCCCTTTCTATACACTTCCTTTCTTCTATAATAATCCTTAACCTTATAAGTTACCCTTACCTACTAAGTAGTAGCTTTCTTACTACTATTATACTATAGTTACTAACCTTTTTAGTCTCTGAATATTATTATTATTTATTACTACTTATCTTAGTCTTTTATCTTATTTTTAGTTATTAGTTTATTTGCTTCTAGTTATAATTTATATCTAGTTTATTATAGCTAACTTATAGCTAGTTTACTATATCTAATACTTATATAGGAACTCCTCCTTTATTAATAGCTCCTAAAGGTTAAGCTATTAAGAAATCTCCTTTAAAGTCTCCTAAGAAGTTATCTCCTTAGAAGCAAACTACTTCTAAAATTTTAATATAAGTTTACTATATCTTTATAGTGTCTTTATTACTAACTTACTACTAGTAATATAATAAGTAAGAAGATTCTATATATATAGTGCTTTTAGTAAGTAGTAATATAGAATATCTTACTAAAAAATAGCACTTATAATATTCTAGGATATCTTATTAATAATAAGACCTTCCCTATAGAATATAAAGAATCTATAAGTATAACTTCTTTACTTACTTACTGCTTCTTTATTACTAATATTCTAATAGGCTACTTAATAAAATATACTTACTACTTCTAAAATAATAAAAACTACCTTATAGTATATCTTTCTTATCTAGAATTTGCTTACTTATTACTAATATACTACTAGTGTTTAGCTTAAATTACATAGCTTTATAATAGGCTATTTAAACTTATTAAAGCTACTCTAGAAGGTAGCTATTACTATTAGGATAAAGTAAGTATAATTCTATTACCTAAATACTAGATTATTACTAACTTGCTAGTAGTTTATTATAAAAGTAAAGAAAAAGCTATAGAATACTATCCTATTCTATAAAAATTCTAATAAGCATAGATATATTTACTACGCTTAAATAACTACTAATACTACTTATAAAGCAAAGAGTAATAAGCGTATTATAATAGCGCTACTAAGTAATACTATAAACCTTAAGATATAGATTAATATTTTAAATAGTCTTTGCTTTATAGCCTAGAATATCCTAATAGTAAGCTTTCTTAATATATATAGCTAATACCTAACTAACTTACTAGTAGTTTACACCCTATGCTACTAACCTACCTAATTATATTAGTCCTATTAAGCTTCCTAGTAAACTTTAGATCTATATATATAGAGAGAGGGATTCTAATAATAAAGATACTCCTAAGGCCTTTACCTCTATAGTTACTATAGCTACTACTACTACTAAGAAACTAGTAGTCCTAGTAACTAACTCTATTATAAAGGGGTAGGTGCTTAGTAGCTATATAATAGATTATTTAAGTTATTTAAGTAAATTAACTTTATTTTCTAATATCTTACTATATTAACTTATAAATTATAACTATCTTATATTAACTTTATTACTTAACTATTGCTTATAGTTATTAATAATTTCTCTAGTGCTAAAATCCCTTTTTAATACCTAAGAATTCTTTAAAGCATTATAGCCCTTTTATTTAACTAGATATTTATAATGCTTTCTATTATAATAGTATAAAACAATTCTCTTAACTTTAAACTCTTATTTATTATCTTTAATGTTATCCTATAGCAAGGACGTATCTTCTATATTAGTTAGGTCCCCTTTAAAAGGCTTAAGACTAGTAATATTAAATATATTATATAATTAAGTCCTAGGTAGTAACTTTAATTAATATACTAATCTATAACTCCTAATTGCCTTTTTAATCTTATAGGGGCCTAGATATTTTATAGCTAGCTTCCTGCTAGGTTATCTTAAATTAATATTCTTTATTAATAGTAAAATATAATTACTAACCTTAAACCTTATTAGAGTTTTTTTCTAGTTATAATATTTCTTATACTAAGTCTATAAATCGCTTAAAAGCTATTTAATTATAGTGTGTTTCTCTCTTAGTGCTAAGACTTTACTTTTAGCTTAATTATTTACTAAAGGGATATCTATAATTACTTATTATAGACCTCTGGGATTATAACCTTATAATGCCTCTACTAGTGTGTAGCTATGCGTTATGTAATTACTTGTATTATATATAAACTACGCTAATAATAGGTTATCTGCCTAATTAGTCTATTTAGCATAAGTAAAAGCCCTTAAATAATATTTTAGAACCTAGTTTAAATATTTTATCTAACTATCTATCTAGGGGTAAAAAGCAATACTAAGTAGCTGCTTAGTTGCAAGAAGATAATAAAAAGTTATCTAGAAACCACTAGTAAATATAGAACCTTAGTTTATTATAATACCTTCTAGAGCTTTATAATCTCTAAAAACATATTCTAAGAACATAGTTACTAGCCTATTACTAGTTAGTTATGTTAATATAGGAATGTAAATACTATATTTTATGAATTAGTTAATAATAACTAGAATCGCGTTATAGGTCTAGTTTAAATCTTTTACTAGTGAAAGTCTAGTAATAAAATCTATTAATAATTCTTAAAAAGGGTAATTAGGCACTAGTAATATAGCTAGCTTACTATATAGTTTATAATGCCTTAGTTTTAAAGTCTAATAACTTATATAAATGCTAATATATACCTTTATATCTTTCTTTATTATTAGCTAATAATATTAGTTTATAATCTAATAAAGAGTTTTACTTACTCCCTAATGCCTAGTAGTAGGGTTATTATAAGTTAGCAATAAAATTTCTTTTCTTATTCCTAGAGGGATAAAAATATAATTCTTAAACATTAATAGCTTAGAGGGTTTAATAGACTATATCTAGGATGCTACTAAATCGCTGCTTTTAAGTAACTTTAATTAACCTATAGTAAAGTTATTCCCTTACTATACTTTATATAATAAGACTTAAATTAGGGGTTCTAATTCTAAGCTCTTTTCTAGAAAGTTAGAGATAAACTTAGAAAAGGTTCTCTAAATAAATTAAATCCTAGCTATAATATCTCTATAAGTAATTAGTTTAATAGATGCTTCTAGTCTTATAAGTATATAGATAAGTAATGTTTTTAAGGGGCGCCCTTGCTGCTTACTAGCAATAACCTATGCTAGTCTACCCCTAATAGTAGTGGCTAGTCTAATAGGAAAATTAAAATAACTAAGTAATAAACTAAATATACGCTAGGTGCTAGTAGTATTACTATAGCTAGCTTATTGCTTATTAATAAAAGAATTAAAAGTATTAAATAACCCTACTAATATAACTCTTCTAAGATTGTCTAGATTATTAGGTTCTTTAGGAATATAGTTAAGTTATGATTTTTTAAAACCCTAGATATTAGCAGTATTATTACAGTGTTATTATAACTAACTATTAGTTACACTAAGTAATGTTTTTATAGAACCTATAGTACTAATAGTATTACTAGGGTGTTCCTATTACTTAGTATCTATAAATTTAGATAAAAAGGTAGGAAGTTATATAGTTACTACTTTCGCTTTCCTTACCTTACTTATAAAATCTAGTTTTCTTAAAAGTAAGTTAGTAGGATTTAATTTCCCTGTATAATATATAATCTTAAAGTTAAAAGGATAAAGCTTATTAAGCGTAGTTACTTGCCTGCTAGTAAGCTTAGGCTTTATAGCTAGGTACTTATAGTTTAAATAGTCTGTAATAACCTTAATTATATAAGCTAAATAAGCAAGGTAGTGTCTTTATATATAAAAAGCCTCTTAGATAGCTAATAATTTGCTATTAGGTATTAAATAGCATAATTTAGCATTAGTTATCTTCCTGAATATAAATATAACTAGGTGCTAGTAACCTAGCATATATATTGTAAGTATAGCCCTAATTATATATCTAGATATATTTATCTTTACTCTAAGATATATAAGTAGGTTAAAATGCACTAGAATTAGCGCTTCTTAAAATTTCTATTAAAGTTCTCTAAACGCTACTAACTTGCAGGGTTCTAGGTTAAATATTACTAGTTACTATTCTCTAAGGTAATCTATTAATAGAATAATAACTTTACTATACTATTTAATAAAATAGCAGTAAAATCTAGTAAAACTAAGGAATAACTAAATATTAAAGACACTACATAGTATTAGCTAAGTTATAATTACCTTAACTCTTACTAGGTCTATTATAATACCTTTTACTAATATCTTAAAGCCTAAGAATTTAACTTCCTTAACTAAAAATTAATACTTCTTAAGGTTAATAAAAAGACTTATATCCCTAAGCCTATATAGAATTTATTTAATATATTCTATATGCTCCTTAACCACGCTACTATATATTAGCATATTATTTAGGTAGATAATATAAGTCTTATTAATAAGTCCTTTAAGAGTATTATTAATATACTTCTAAAAGGTTACTAGTGTGTTAACTAGTCTAAATAGCATTATAAGATATTTAAAGTAGCTATAGCAATAATAAAAGGCTATCTTTTACTTATTACCTAAGCAAATATATAGCTAGTGGTATATATCTTTTAGATTAAGAACTATAAAAATAACTATACTTACTAATTAATTAAGGATTTTAGCAATAAAGGGTAAAGGGGCCTTATCCTTAATTATAATCTTATTTAAGCCCCTATAATCTATATAAAGCCTTAATTTCCCTTCTTGCTTTAAAATAAATAAAATTAGGGCTCTAGCTAGGCTAACTAATCTTCTAATCTACCCTTTAAGCTACGCACTTATAAGGTACTCTCTAAGAACTAATAGTTCCTTCTTAGCTAAATTATATATAAGCCCCTAAGGTAGTGTTTTTCCTTTTTCTAATTTAATTATATAAGTGCAGCCCCCTAGTTTAGGAAGCTTACTTACTAGCTCTTTAGAAAAAATATTTATAAACTCTATATATTCCTTTAGAATTATTAGTATAAGGTATTAGGTACTTATACCTTAATTTAATATAGCTTATTTACTACTTATGCTTTCTAATATTAGTATAACTATAATACCTTTGCTTTTTTACTACTAGTAAGCGTATTCTAGTAACTATATAGCTACTTTGCTATTTAATTTTGCTTCTATTACTGCTAGGTTCTCTAATTATTCCTTGCCCTTTTCTTTCTAATTTTTACTTTTTAGAATGCTTAGCCTAATCTTTATTGCCCTAAATAGTAATAAAACCACTGCTTATTTTTTCTCTTTATATATTTACTACTTACTATAAATAAAGGAGAGGCATTCTATAGTTACTAGATTTCTCTAAAATCCCTAATTCTAATATATAATTATAGGTAAATATTCTTTAGTCTAATCTATACCTAGTATTATCCCTTTACCTATATTAGTAATATAGTAGCTAACTTAATAGACTTTTATAAATCCTATACTATTTTTTACTTTTATTATTGTTTTTAAGATCCCTTAATATAGAATCTCTTTTTAGCTTATACTCTCTAGTACCTAGTCTAATTAGATTATATTCTCCTAATCCTTTTTTAATAATAATTTAGGATAAATTATTAAGAACTATATGCTTATATTAAACAGTGCTTTTATAGCTAACCACTAGTTATCTTATTATAGAGATACCTATATTCTTATTCTATTATCTATAGGGTATTCTATAGTAAGATTATATTCCTAGGTCTGTGCTATTTAAACTAGTATTATATTAGGTAATATAGCTTTATTGCTACTTTTACTATACCTCTTAGTTATATACTTATTGCTTTTATAGGTAAAATAGTCTAGTGCCTAATAAACTAGTATAGTATATCTAGGCTTTCTATATTTATAGTATACTAGAAATAGCTTTTTTACTTAATCTTTGCTTTATTACTATACCTTATTTATAGGTAATATAGAGTATTACCTTTTTCTTTTAAGGTCTTAACTTTTTTTATTACTTTAGCCTAAACTTATTATAACCTTTGCTTTCTTACCCTAGCCTTATAACTAGCTCTAAGTTATTAGAATCTCTTAGCTAATTATCTACTTTCTTATAGTATTATTTAAGCTATTTAGAAAAATAGCAATTTATAGATATATTAGGATTGCTTTAGGTAACTTAGCTTCTACCTTAGTCTAAGCTCTTATAAAGGCTTAAAATAATTAGTTACTCTTCTACCTAAGATTTAGTAGTGTTTTTATTGCTTCTAAGTGTCTTATACCCTTATATATTATTCTAGTTTTTAGCTATTCTAGAAAACCTACCTATATAAATAATAAGTAATTTACATACCTATCTATAGCTATATAATATATTTATTATTACTTTATATTATTAGCTAGGTAGCTACTTATATACATTACCTTAGTAGTATTATCCTTAAAGGTATAGTAGTCTAATTTAAATAATATATCTAAATCTACTAGGAAATTCTATAGGTTCTTATATATATCCCCTTTATATATAGGTATTTTTATCTATATCTTAATAAGACTATTTTACTATATAATTACTACTAAGTTACTATAGACTACTAGTAGAACTATAGCTAAAGTTTAAGGGGTAATTATAGGTCCTAGAGAAGGTCTAGCTAATCCTAGATTTACCTTAAGCTCTCTAATCTATACCTTTATTTATAGAATCTCCTGTATTTTCTAAAGGTAATATAGCTTAGCTTATATAACCTTATAGCGTCTTTATAACACTTTATCTAGGTTATTTATATTATCTATACCTTTACCTAGATTAGGATTAGGTAGTGTTTACTATACCTTATTATTATCTATAGTTTTAGATTATAGGGGTTCTTTACCTTCCTAATTATTTATAGCTTTGTTATTATAGGGTACTAGCATATTTTATATAGATCTTTAGAGCGTTAGCTATATAATAATCTAGCTAATAGTTTATATCCCTAAAAGGGTTTTAAAGAGATTAATTTATTATAGCTTAAATATAGGGTTAAATAAATAAAGTAATAGCTAAGATTCTTATAGTTACTACTAGGAAGATACTAGCTAGGGGTAGGTGCGTAAAGGTTTTAATCTCTAACCTAGCACTAATAATATATATAGTTCTTAAGGAATACCTTGCTTTATAAGCACATAGCTATCTTATAGCTAGCTAGCCTCTTTATTATCCACGCGGCCTAAAGGTCCTCTGAAGATTCGCTCTGATGAACGTCCTGTCTCTGACCTCTGCGCTCCTGACAGGAATCTACCTTTAGTTACAAGACATTACATAAGCCTATATTTAATCCTATATAACCCTAAATAGGCTAATTATTATAAGATTGCCTAAATAGATTACATACCTCTTTCTAGAAGGCATAGTAATAAAGGTGATTAAGCCTCTTTACAAAATTGCAAAGGCTAGAACCTATTAGTAAGCAACGTATTTCCGTTACTATAAAGATAACCTTAATATAACAACCTTAACATACAATCCCTGCTTATTAATTATAGCCTTAAATAACAAGAACCTCTTTAGCATTATAGGAATACAAATAGATAACACCCTAGGCCTTAGTAATAATAACTTCTTTAAGAAAGAAGAAAGAGAGCTTTAAAAGGTAAAGTTTATAGCTAAAGAAAAATAATACCTAATAACTATAAATCCCCTTATTTTTAATAGCTATATCCTAACCTAGAACACTAATACCTTACTAACCCTAACCTAAAAGGGCTAAGGTTAGAAGATTAAGGAAATTAATCTATAATTACTAATAGCAAAGCAAGATTACATTAAGCAAAGAGCCTAGGGGAGTTATATTATAATAGTCTGTTAACCTAAAGTATCTTATAACCTATTAATTACTATATAACACTAAGAACCCTTTACTAATAATATCTTATAACTTAATAAATGCCTTAAGTAGTAAATTAAGTATTAGTAGTAGGAATTATAGTATATCCTATTAACTCTTAAAGAAGCAAAGCTCTTTGTATTTATAAATAGGTCCCTTGCTAATAATAAAGACCTTAGCTTATAAATTAGGTATGTAATTATAATTAGTAATAAAGTATTAAAGGATAATAATACCTTTACCTTAAAAGGTAATATTATAATATATAGCTTTATAAAAAGCAAGCGTATAACTTATAGCACACTTATATCTAAGCTATATAGCATGGTTTAAGGCGCTAATATCACGTACGTAATATCTATAACTCTTTATATAATTATAGACTAATTAAAGATACCTTAAATTCTAATAATTCTCTATACTAACTCTTTCTTATTATATAAATACCTTATAAAGCTAGGTATAATAAAGGAGAAGTGGCTAATAATTAATATTATAGCCCTTTAATAGTTATATAAAAGGAGAGAGATTTATAAGGTTAGGTGAATTAATAGTAGTAATAATCTAGCTAATGCGATAACAAAGGTATTGCTAAATTTAGCCCTTTTGAATTTAATTAATTTAAATGAATTAATAATTTATATGGAAGGCTAGGTTAAAAGACCTATAAGGTTAGGTAAATAGGAGGATTAAGATAATAGGTTAGTAAGTATAGATTAAGGTAACTAGGTTAATTAGATTAACTAGGTTAATTAGATTAACTAGGTTAATTAGATTAACTAGGTTAATTAGATTAACTAGGTTAATTAGATTAACTAAGGCTATAATAGCTAATTAAAGCTATAGATTCCTATAAAGGGATTTACTTATATATACTTTCCTTTAATTTAATTTTTATTATATTTTTAGGCTCCTTTAGCTATAAAGAAAAAGAGAGACTACTAGTATAGCTTTCTCTAGACCCTTAGATAATAGTTAGTCTAGCTGTAGCTAAAGGTAGGTTTATAAAAGGGATGCACGCAATGCGATTAGTTATATTATAGGCATCCCCGCACTGCAAGACCCACTTTTTCCCCTTTTTGCTTACCTTCTCTCCTAGCTAGATTCCTCTTCTTCTCTCTCTTCTCTTCTCTCTTAGATAATATTAACTATTATTAACTTTATTGAATTAAACCCCCTTTGCACTAGTGCAACGTTCCTTAGTGTAACTAACAAGTAATCTATAAAACATATTACTAGTAGTAGCTAAGTTACCTTAATCCACTATCTAGACTTTTAAAGCATTTATATATAACTATAGACTTTAAGTTCTATTAACTAATATCTTTTTTCTATATCTAATAAAGTCCTAGAAAGAAATGCAATTAGCTAAATTGCTATATAAGGGGGATACTTAATAATTATCCTATCTATCCTTAATTTTAGAATTACTTTATTCTTAATATAGTACACTATAACCCTAATGCTAACTCCTAATATATTAAAGTCTATAAATAATTATTAGTTTAGAGAGAATAGCGTTAATATAGTATGTTTTATTAGTGCTGCTTTTAAAGTGTTAAATACCTTAATTTCCTTCCTAGAAGGTAATAATATATTAACACTCTTTGCCTAATTATATCTTGCTAGCTTAGATATTTTCCCTTTTAAGGTTTTGCTATCTTTATTTATTTTAACTACTTAATATACTTAGAGTAAGTTTATCTTATAATCTTATAGTAGTTTAATAATTAAGGCATATCCTAAAATATAATATCTTAGGGCTCCTATAAACCCTAATAAATATTCTAATACTTATAATATCTTTAGAAATTTAAGATACCTAATTACTGCTAATTTCTTAGCTAGTATTACTATTCCTAAGGAATTAATAAGTCTCCCTAATACTTTAGCTATTAGGTAAGCTATAAATATTTTCTTTAGGCTAATTAAGATATTATTATTTATTAAACATTAGAAAGTCTGTTATAAGTCCGTGATATATTGCTTAAAACTAATTAAGGCAATAATAATATTATTATAGTATGCTATTACTCTAGTACCTTATAATATGTTATCTATTTGCCTCTAGACATATGCGTTAGACCCTTTATATCCTATAATTAGGATATTAAATATAAATTATCTATTGTATGTAATAACTAATAGTGCCTATTATAAATCCAGGTAAACTATCCATGAGTAATAAAACAATATAGCATTAATAACTATAATATATGTAGTATTAGTGATTCCTATAATAACTTCCTCCTATTGCCTTATTGGATACGCATCTAATATTGTTATTATATTTAATCCTTATATATTAATAACTATACGTCCCTTCTAATTATCTCTAGTTCCTATCCACACTATAAAGATAGGAAACGCAAATAGCACCTATAATATTATATAAATAACTTTCCTTACTGCTAGTAATTCTTTTATTATCTTCTTAATAATTATTTAATTATCTAGGCTAACTAGATAAATCCTACACTTCTTTAGAACTAGATCCTACTAGCCTAGTTTTATCTATAATTATATTTACTCTTTCTAAGAAACTATAGTAAATCCCTTATTATAGAATAAATCTATATACTTCTCTAAGAGTTTTTATATCTCTTATTATTTATCCCTATTATTAGGGTTAACATAGTTTACTTATGTAGTTATATATACTATAGTTTGTAATCCTATTATAATCTAGTCCTTAGTTAATAATTGTTTCTTAATATATAAGTCTATTACTATTACTAAATCTACTGCTAATAATTACTTCTCTAGCTTAACTAAGTATGCCCTTATAGTAGGATTAATAGACTTAAACCTTCCTAATTCCTATTTTCTATTAATTATTACTTATTTCTCTCTAAGATTATAAACTATAATATGTTGCGTTAACCTGTTTATAATTAATACATAAACACCTAAATTTAATATCTATTTAGGTTTAAATAGTGCCCTATTATCTTTACTAAGTTAATTATTAATTAGGACTAATATAATTATCCTAGGTTTAATAACTACTAAATTAACTGCTTTTACTAGTATATCTAGCTTAGGGCGCTTACACCACGCTGCTATTAGAATCGCTATGTTTCTATATATTCTAATAATTACTTTCCCTTTACTTACTATAATATTAATCTATTATAGTATAATATAGTCTATGCCTAGTAGTATGTTTGCTCTTAATAACTTAACTATTAAGACTTCTCTAATAAACAACGCAATTACTAGTTATTTATCTAGTATTATGCTTAAAAAATTCATTAGTAATAGCATATACTTATCCGTAGAATAGGTATCTATGCTAATTCCCTTAATATTAATTAGCGCTGCTCTTGTTTGAATTTTAATATCTAAATACCACTTAGCTATTTATTGCGTATTTGCTAAGGTAATTAAATACCTAGTGTTATAATAAACATTAATCTAACTATTTAGATTATCTAAATTCGCATAAATCTAGAATTATAGATATATCTATAATTAAAATGCATAGCCTATGCCTGTATTATATTATATGTTAACTTTTAATTAAAAGATTAGGATTTAGATGCCTAATTTTAACTTTACTTTTGTTTTATTTATTAGTTATAGTTTATCTGCTACTATTTTTATTTACGTTTATATATTATCTATTATGATATTTAAATAATCTTGATTGCTATATATTTAGGATAAGGAATATAATTCTAAAATTTTATTATAAGCTACCTTACCTCTAATTATGCTATTACATGGCAAGCTATGCGCTACACTTAAATAGCTAAAGAGTGTGTTATTAAAAGCGAATTAAGTAAAACACATTCTGTATATGCGAATTATATTGTTAATTCTGATAAATTAGACTTGCTCTGCCTAGCTATTAGTCTATAGGACTTCTTCCTAATTATCTTAAGAGTATAACTCTTACTACTTTACCTCTAGGTATAGAGTATACGTATTAATATCCCCCTATTTTAATTATTAATAAATATTCTTTTATCCTATATTATTTGCTTGTTCTTCTTATTATTAATTATTCTAATTTTTATCTCTTACCTAATCTAATTTATTTACCTAATATATAGCCTATAGACGCTATAGCAGTATTACTAGCTTATTTAGCGGCTTTATAGCGTTACTAAATAGTGTGGCTTTATTAATTACTAGTCCGTTATACTAAGGGTTTAAATTCCTATATAGCTATTATTAGTTCTAATAGTATAGCTAATTACTAAACTATTTTTCTTAGTTATTTAAATATAGTCTCTGTTATCTATATCATTATTATTAATTAGTATTGCAGTATAGTAAATTACTATTATGATTATTCTAATTACTATTCTAGTAATTATTCTAATATTCTCTGATTTATAGCCTAGCTATGCTATTATATGGTTAGTATCCTATATGTTAGCCTTAAGTATTAAAACCTCTGTATATATTTAATCCTTATTAAATATCTCTAAACTATTAATTAGCTATCTATTAGTACCTATTCCTTGCCTAACTAGTAATTATTAACTCCCTCTCTCTAATTTGTATTAGAAACTAATTAATTATTATATTTGCTAATAGTAGCATAATAATTATCTTAATCTCTAAATTAAACACCTAGTAGACTATTTATAGTTATATAATATTATTCTAATAACACGCTCTTATGTTTTATAGTAAATGATATATAAAGATTATAATGTCTTCTTTATTATAATACTTTTATAAGGAGTATTATGCATTCTTAATCCTATTTAAGGCTATAGATTATAGTTCTTAGAACCTTTTAATAAGGTATGTGTAAATTATCTTTAGTAAGGCTTCTTAAAGTAAATCACGCTCTAATAGTGTTAATAAATAACTATGCTAATTAAGAGCTTATCCTTGTAGATATAATATCTATATATCTTTTACCTATTTCTCTAACTAGCTAGCTACTATATTCTCTAAATCTTATATAAATACTAGCACGTATTTATAGATTATTATTATAAATTTTATATTTGCTATAATTCCCTAACCTTTCTTATCTTTAACGCCTAGATTAAAAAATCCAATATCCGCTGCTCTTAATAATAATTATACTATAGGTATTATCTTTGTCTATGGATTAGGTAACTATTACTCCTATCCCTGCTAGATAAACTATAGTAAGGTATAATTTATACTTATATTTTCTTAGAATAGATAAATTATTATCTGTTTTATATTAATATTATCTAAGGCTTACTAGTTTAATAATTAGCGTTAATCTAGTAGTGGCCCCTACCCTACTATTAACTATTGTTAGTCTATTATATTCTAACCTTATAATATCTAGTTATATAATCTTAATAATAATCTAGAATCTATGGAATACCCTTAGTCTATCTCTAATACCTAATAGGATAGGAAATTAGGGGGGGAATTATTAAGAGGTATAATAAGCAGTAACTTATATATTATAAGGCCTTTCCTTTCTAATTCTAGGGATAATATTACTAATTATTAAACTATAGGCAATTTTACGCGTAAGGTCTTATCTAGCTAGATATCTAGCTTAGAACTGCGCTTAATGCACTTCCCTAGCTAAAAATTATGCCTATAATTATGTTTCCTTAGATAGAAGTCCTCTAAACGCTTTATTACTATTATAATAAGATATTCTATTAGTATTACGTTAATTAATTCTACTACTGCCTTGCTCTAAGTCTATTTAAATTATATTAGTCTAAATCTAGGACTCTAAGAATTATACCTTTAATAGCCTCTTGTCTATACTATAGGTTAGGACAGTTCCGCTATTATACTAATTATTAGGCTTATTATAAATATTAGACTAGTTATAACTAGGGGCGCGAATTATCTAGCCTTTTATAACTATTTATTAAGGAATCAATAGAATCTTAGCTTTTGCTCTGCCTATTTAATTAGGTAGTTAAATGCTTAGTCTTTATTAAATAGTAAGAAATTTATTACTAAATACTACACTAATTATCTCTAGTCTTCTGTAATGCCTAGACTAACTATATTAATATAGTATTAGAGATATTATGCTTCTATAATTAGTCTCTTATCTAGCGTCTCCTTTAATATTAAAGGAATATAATTAAATAAATAAAATCGTTCTAGTTCTAGTTTTAATTATATAATATATAATTACTACTATCTATAACTATATACAAGAGAAGGATAATGGATTTAGCTAATCTAACCCTTTGTGGGGCACTATTTATCGTGCACGATCGGTGCACGTGATGTGTGACACACGTTCTATAATACGTAGGCAGCCATATCCGGGGTTTATCCGATCACAGCCCCACTAGCATTCGTATCACGAAAGATCCTGCCTAGCTGCGAGCCTGTGTTATAGCATCAACAATGATTTTTGCAGTTATCAGTAATGCACTAGATGTAGAAACATCTCAAACTAGGCAGGCTTGCCTTCGAAAAACCTGAGGGACTACTACAGCTTGAAAACTCCTTATGAGACACCAGGCTGTTGCTATTTAGTGGACCGAAATTCCCTTTCTCTGACCTCCCTTGGCTCATACCCTGAAGGGTTCGCATAGTAGTACGGCAAGGCGCTCCAAGCAGTCGCCCCACTTCCGGGTTCAATGATACTCGCCGCCTCGAGGTCAGAGATCAAAACGAAGACCCAATATCTGCAACCTTCCCATTCTGGCGTGAAGTTATACTTTTGTCGGCCGTTCAATTGTATCACGTTAACAATGGTTTTTACTGTTGTTCCGCCCCTGACGTTGAAGGATAGTATGCGAATAGCCTTGTCAGTATACATGTATCTCTTGCTTGAGATATCGATCTTCCCCCTTAAGCCGTTAGAGCCATAACCTGGCGCCATGTCCATCCGGACCGAGTGGGTCGTGGAAATTTCCAGGAAAGTAGCCCAGTGGTTAGTTGGCGGGTCTTCATGATCTCATTCGTTGTTCTCGTTGATATAGGCACATATGTGAATCTGTGTCACAGTACTGTGTAGGTCTTCGGTCTTGAATTTAGTCTGATCCCAGTTACGATCCATGGCTACGGAATACTTAGTTTACAGATATGTTAAGAGTTGTTTGAAGATAAAGACTCTCACCTAGTCTTAGAGCGAACAAGAAAACGAGGCAAATTACTGCTAGCCTCTACCAAAATCGGATAATTCACGAATGCGTGAATTGATGTAAAACAAAAAACTAAGCAAACATTCTGATAGAAACTAAGCGGCCTTTTATGTTGTTTTCTCTCATTGCGGTTCGAGGAAGGATAGAGGTAGCAATATTGGATCTACATTATGATTGGGTGAATGCAAGTGGCTGCCTAGATTCTGCAGGGTCAACGGTTTGACACCATTAACACCCATTTTTCTCCAGTGACTTCGCCACATCCAGAGACGCCGTCGAAGAAAAATTGTCACATTTCATTTAAGGTATAACCTCCAATTAGGCGCGGGGGCGCTCCCGTAGTATCACAGGTGCTCAAGTGCTGTCATATCTCACCTCCGAGTTGCTATCGAATGCGAAACAACAAATAGGGCGTGACTATCAAGCACCCGCTCCTGCGTATTTAGCACCCCTAAATATGGCTAGTGGCTGCTAGCAACTAATACTAGGCTTATAGCAAATTTTTATAGTAAACTTAGTAGTTAGACCTAATATTTTCTATAGTAATTCCCTTCCCTTTATATATATTATTATAATTATAATTATAAAATTTTAAAGCTATTTATATAAGCTAAAGTTATTTTATGTCTTATAATTATAGAGTTACTTTATAATTATTAATTTAATACCCTTAAAGCTACCTAAGAGGCTATTACTATAGTTTACTACCTTAAGGGGTATAACCTTATAATATATAGAAAAAAGCTAAATACTAGTAATCCTATATAAATTATCTTTTAATGCTATAAAGGCTAGAAGTATACATTATAGTATAATCCTAAGGCTTATACTATTAAGTCTTATAAGAATATAAGCTTATAAATAATTAGCTACCTATATAGATTAATAATATTAGTATATAAGGGTATTTATATAATTAAGTAGCTAATAAGAAAGCAGGCTTATAACTTTAAGCTAATAAACACTACTATATTTATATAGTCTTAGTGTAAAGTTATTTATAAATATAAGAAAGAGATTATTAATGCTTATAATAGTAAGTAAAAACCCGCTATAATCCTTAGGAAGCTTTAATATAATAATATTAATAATATATAAGGTATTAATTATTATAATATTTATAATACTATTTAAAGGCATTAGATAGCTAAGCTATTAGGCTAGTTAGAAGTTAAGTAGCTTTATAACTAACTTTATAATAATAATACTTTTTTCTATTAAGATAAAAGAAGTTATAATAGTTATATTATAAGGCTTTTTATTATATCTCTCTCTAGGCTTAAACTCTTAAAGAAATACCTAAATATCCTTTTCCTTAACTATATATATAAAATAAATTGCTTTAACCTTCTATTACTTAATACTTATAGTATTATACTATTAAAGAAGACTTTCTAATTTATAACTTACTTCCTAAGTAGTAAGACTAAAGATAACTATTACTAGGTTATAAATATTATTATAAAGCTTTAAAAAGACTATTTAATTTAAAAGCCTTATATTATTATTATAGACTATAAAATAGCTCTAATTAACACACTAGAAAGAAACCTATATTTTAATAGTATATTATATATTTTATATTAGTAGTATATTAATATAAATATACTAGCTAAGTATAAGCATTTTTTCCTAAAGGCTATATATAATAAAGAGGCTTAGTGTTAGGAGCGCAGAGGTTAGAGATAGGACGTTTATTAAAGCGAATCTTTAGAGAACCTTTAGGTTACATAAATAATAAAGAGGCTAGCTAGCTATAAGATAGCTATATACTTATAAAGCAAAGTATTTATTAAAGACTATATATATTATTAGTACTAGGTTAAAGATTAAAACCTTTATATATCTACCCCTAGCTAGTATTTTCGTAGTAGTAACTATAAGAATCTTAGCTATTACTTTATTTATTTAACCTAATAAATAAGCTATAATAAATTAATCTCTATAAAACCCTTTTAAGGATATAAACTATTAGCTAGATTATTATATAGCTAACACTCTAAAGATTTATATAAAATACACTAGTACCTTATAATAATAAAGCTATAGATAATTAGAAAGGTAAAGAACCCTTATAATCTAGAACTATAAATAATAATAAGGTATAGTAAACACTACCTAATCCTAATCTAGGTAAAGGTATAAATAATATAAATAACCTAGATAGAGTGTTATAAAGATACTATGAGGTTATATAGGCTAAGCTATATTACCTTTAGAAAATATAGAAGATTCTATAAATAAAGGTATAGATTAGAGAGCTTAAGGTAAATCTAGGATTAGCTAGACTTTCTTTAGGACTTATAATTACCCCTTAAACTTTAGCTATAGTTTTACTAGTAATCTATAGTAACTTAGTAGTAATTATATAGTAAAATAGTCTTATTAAGATATAAATAAAAATACTTATATATAAAGGGAATATATATAAGAACTTATAGAATTTCTTAGTAGATTTAGATATATTATTTAAATTAAATTACTATACCTTTTAAGGATAATATAACTAAGGTAGTGTATATAGGTAGCTACCTAGCTAATAATATAAAGTAATAATAGATATATTATATAGCTATAGATAGGTATGTAAATTACTTATTATTTATATAGGTAGGTTTTCTAAAATAGCTAAAAGCTAGAATAATAGATAAAGGTATAAGATACTTAAAAGTAATAAAAATACTACTAAATCTTAGGCAAAAGAGTAACTAATTATTTTAAGCCTTTATAAAAGCTTAGACTAAGGTAAAAGCTAAGTTACCTAAAGTAATCCCTATATATTTATAAATTACTATTTTTCTAAATAGCTTAAATAATACTATAAGAAAGTAAATAATTAGCTAAGAGATTTTAATAACTTAGAGCTAGTTATAAGGCTAGGGTAAGAAAGCAAAGGTTATAATAAGTTTAGGCTAAAGTAATAAAAAAAGTTAAAACCCTAAAAGAAAACAATAATACTCTATATTACCTATAGATAAGGTATAGTAATAAAGCAAAGATTAAGCAAAAAAGCTATTTCTAGTATACTATAAATATAGAAAGCTTAGATATACTATACTAGCTTATTAGGTATTAGACTATTTTACTTATAAAAGTAATAGGTATATAACTAAGAGATATAGTAAAAGTAGTAATAAAGCTATATTACCTAATATAATACTAGTTTAAATAGTAAAGACTTAGGAATATAATCTTACTATAAAATACCCTATAAATAATAGAATAAGAATATAGGTATCTCTATAATAAAATAACTAGTAGTTAGCTATAAAAGCGCTATTTAATATAGGTATATAGTTCTTAATAATTTATCCTAAATTATTATTAAAAAGGATTAGAAGAATATAATTTAATTAAACTAAGTACTAGAGAGTATAAGCTAAAAAGAGATTCTATATTAAGAGATCTTAAAAATATTAATAAAAGTAAAAAATAGTATAGGATTTATAAAAGTCTATTAAGTTAGTTACTATATTACTAATATAAGTAAAGGGATAATACTAAGTATAGATTAGACTAAAGAATATTTACCTATAAGTATATATTAAGATTAGGGATTTTAAAGATATTTAGTAACTATAGAATACCTCTCCTTTATTTATAGTAAGTAGTAAATATATAAAGAGAAAAAATAAGTAGTGGTTTTATTACTATTTAAGGTAATAAAGATTAGGCTAAGTATTTTAAAAAATAAAAATTAGAAAGAAAAGGGTAAGAACTAATTAAAGAACCTAGTAATAATAAAAGTATAATTAAATAGTAAAGTAACTATATAGTTACTAAAATACGCTTATTAGTAGTAAAAAAGTAAAGGTATTATAGTTATACTAATTTTAGAAAGCATAAGTAGTAAATAAGCTATATTAAATTAAGGTATAACTACTTAATACCTTATACTAATAATTCTAAAGGAATATATAAAGTTTATATATATTTTTTCTAAAGAGTTAGTAAGTAAGCTTTCTAAACTAAAGGGCTATACTTATATAATTAAATTAGAAGAAAGGAAAATATTACCTTAAGGGCTTATATATAATTTAGCTAAAAAGAAGCTATTAGTTCTTAGAGAGTATCTTATAAGTATATAGCTTAAAGGGTAAATTAGAAGATTAGTTAGCCTAGCTAAAGCCCTAATTTTATTTATTATAAAGAAAGGAGAGAAATTAAGGCTTTATATAAATTATAAGGGCTTAAATAAGATTATAATTAAGGATAAGGCCTCTTTACCTCTTATTATTAAAATCCTTAATTAATTAGTAAGTATAGTTATTTTTATAGTTCTTAATCTAAAAGATATATACTACTAGCTATATATTTACTTAGGTAATAAGTAAAAGATAGCCTTTTATTATTACTATAGCTACTTTAAATATCTTATAATACTATTTAGACTAGTTAATACACTAGTAACCTTTTAGGAGTATATTAATAATACTCTTAAAGGACTTATTAATAAAACTTATATTATTTACCTAGATAATATACTAATATATAGTAGCGTAGTTAAGAAGCATATAGAATATATTAAATAAATTCTATATAGGCTTAGGGATATAAGTCTTTTTATTAACCTTAAGAAGTATTAATTTTTAGTTAAGAAAGTTCAATTCTTAGGCTTTAAGATATTAGTAAAAGGTATTATAATAAACCTAGCAAGAGTTAAGGTAATTATAACCTAGCTAATACTATATAGTATCTTTAATATTTAGTTATTCCTTAGTTTTACTAGATTTTACTACTATTTTATTAAATAGTATAGTAAAGTTATTATTCTATTAAAAGATTGCCTTAAAGGGTAGTAACTAGTAATATTTAACCTAAAACCCTATAAGTTAGTAGCGTTTAGAGAACTTTAATAAAGATTTTAAGAAGCGCTAATTTTAGTGCATTTTAACTTACTTATATATCTTAGAGTAAAGATAAATATATCTAGATATATAATTAAGGCTATACTCATAATATATATGCTAGGTTACTAGCACCTAGTTATATTTATATTAAGGAAGATAACTAATGCTAAATTACGCTATTTAATACCTAATAGTAAATTATTAGCTATCTAAGAGGCTTTTTATATATAGAGACACTACCTTGCTTATTTAGCTTATATAATTAAGGTCATTATAGACTATTTAAACTATAAGTACCTAGCTATAAAGCCTAAGCTTACTAGCAGGTAGGTAACTATGCTTAATAAGCTTTATTCTTTTAACTTTAAGATTATATATTATATAGGGAAATTAAATCCTACTAACTTACTTTTAAAAAGACTAGATTTTATAAGTAAGGTAAGGAAAGCAAAAGTAATAACTATATAACTTCCTACCTTTTTATCTAAATTTATAGATACTAAGTAATAGGAATACCCTAGTAATACTATTAGTACCCCCTCCCGAGCACAAGGTAAAACTGCTTAGTATTTTACAGCCTAATGCCCTATTCTTTTATCTTCTTCTTGTCTGCCTTTATTAGGAGCGCAGAGGTTAGAGACAGGACGTTTATTAAAGCGAATCTTTAAAGAACCTTTAGGCCGTATAAATAACAAAGAGGCTAGCTAGCTATAAGATAGCTATGTGCTTATAAAGTAAGGTATTTATTAAAGACTATATATATTATTAGTGCTAGGTTAGAGATTAAAACCTTTATATACCTACCCCTAGCTAGTATTTTCCTAGTAATAACTATAAGAATCTTAGCTATTACTTTATTTATTTAACCTTATAATTAAGCTATAATAAAAAACTTATATTAAAATTTTAAAAGCGGTTTACTTTTAAGGGGATAACTTCTTAGAAGACTTTAAAGGAGATTTCTTAATAGCTTAACCTTTAGGAGCTATTAATAAAGAAGGAGTTCCTATATAAGTATTAGATATAGTAAACTAGCTATAAGTTAGCTATAATAGACTAGATATAAATTATAACTAGAAGCGAATAAACTAATAACTAAGAATAAGATAAAAAACTAAGATAAATAGTAATAAATAATAATAATATTTGGAGACTAAAAAAGGTTAGTAACTATAGTATAATAGTAGCAAGAAAGCTACTACTTAGCTAGTAAGGGTAACTTATAAGCTTAAGGATTATTATAGGAGAAAGGAAGTGTATAGAAAGGGGGAAAAATTAGTCTCTTTTATATTAACTATAGACCCCTTAAGTAATCTAATATATTATGTGTAAGTAATCTATAAATTATAATAATAACCATTAGCTTTGCCACTTGCATATATGCCTAATAGCTACGAACTTATAGCAATTATAATATAAGCCCTTTAGTTAGACTATTTAGAACTATAGTATTAGGTACCTTATTTATTTAAACTAATTATAAAAATCAATATAAGTTATCTATTTTTTTAGTCTAGCTATGTAATAGGTAATAATATTTATTTTACTATATTAAAGCTACGTGTAGGCTGCTATTTAAATACTATTACTTATAATAGGGGGGGTTATTTATAATTAGTAGTATTATTATTATTATTTTATTTACCTATATATTTAGTTATAAGGTGCCTTATCTTATTTTTCTTTATAAGCTTTATTATAGTAACTATACCCTAAGTAAGTAGCTTATTTTATAATTAAGGTTAATTATATATTAGGGGAGTATTATATTAGAAGCATAGAGGTTAGAGGTAGGATATTTATTAGAGCGAATCTTTAAAGGACCTTTAGGCTATATAAATAATAAAGAGGCTAGCTAGCTATAAGATAGCTATATGCTTATAAAGCGGGGTATTCCTTAAAGACTATATATATTATTAGTGCTAGGTTAGAGATTAAAACCTTTACGCACCTGCCCCTAGCTAGTATCTTCCTAGTAGCGACTGCGAGAATCTTAGCTATTACTTCGTTTATTTAACCCTACGCTTAAGCCATGACATATAGCTTCCTATAGGGGTAGCTTTAGTATTATAAGCCTCTTTAAGCTTCTTTATAACCTTATTAATATAGAATTAGACTATAAGGGCCTTCCTTAGTCTTCCTTGCTTTCTCTTTACTAGTATCTTTTTCTCTTTTTCCCTTACCTTACTGCCCTTTACTAGTAGCTTATCTCCTCTAGTCTTCTTATAGGAGGTATAAGGGGCCTCTAGGCTTAGGTTATATTCCCTAATACACTAAAGGCTTTGCTTATTAGCTTTTATATACTATAAGTCCTTATAGTATAGCTTTATTACTATAAAGCAAAACCTAACTAAGCTATAAGGTATCTTAACTATATAAGTCTCCCTATTAGTAGCTAATAGCTTATAAGGGCTATGCTATCTATCTTTTTCTCTATATATATATATATTAGCCTATAGTAGTAGCTAATATATTAGTAATATATTAGGGCTATTCTAGGCGCTAAGGGTATTATAAACTTGCCTCTTAGCTAAGTAGTAGTAAACTTTATTAGTTACCTTCTAAATTACCTTAGCTTATTAAATAATAAAGATACTTAGTAGTAACTTATCTATTATTTAGGAGTAATCTCTTTACTAATTAAGTCTATAATAATATTATAAGCCTAGCAAAAAGGTCTATAGTATCTTTTAACCTTTCTAATACTATTATAAGCTTTAATAGGTATCTTATTAATCTTAATTAATATTAAGTAGGTATAGTGCTTAAATTTAGCTAAAGTAAAGTTATTGCTAGTATTATGGATAATCTAATCTAGGGGGCCTAGATATATATCTATCTAGCACTCTCTAATTATATCCTAAATATTATAAGCTTTTTGCTTCTTAGGGTTAAGGAAATAGGCTGCTTAGAATAAGGTTACTAAATTAATAATATAAAGAACTAGTTAACCATTAATTTATATAATATTAATAATAATCTTATAGTTAAAGTTATAGTTATCTTTAATTAAGAATTTAAATTAGCTAAGGGCTTTTCTATTTATCTAATAATAATAACAGACTTTTGTTAGCTTTTTAATTACATAGCGTTTAATATTATAACTAGCTTATTAAAGGATCTTTATAAGGCATTAAATCAAAGGATAACCAAATCTTTAGTAAAGTTAATAAATCTCTCCTTTTAATAGATAGAACGCTATAGTCTCCTTTGCCTCTAATAGCCACTAAGAATAGCTGTATTTATATATAATAAGTATAGTGTTATTATCTTAGATTAGCATATTAGTAAGGTTATCTATCTTAACCTTTATAAGATTTATATTAGTAAGGGAAAAAAGAAAAGGTATAGTAATATTAAGGATATAGAAGTTAATTTAACTAAGCTTTATTAGCATATATATTACACTATATATAGTTACTAATCTAGCGCTAAAGTTAATAACTTCTAAGCTATAGGGTTAAATCTTTAATAATAGTATTAATCTTAATAGGGCTTTAACTTATACTAGGCTAGTAGTTAATTAACCTAAAGCTCCTATATCTAGTATAATTCCTTTAAAGACTTCTTTAGAATAGCGTTTCTTAGAGGTATAATAGATTAAATAGTCCTTATTAGAAGCCTCTTTAAGGTATAGCTCTTACTTAAGTAAGGTATATTAAAAGGCCTAATTTTTAAGCGTTATAAGAATATTAATATTATTAATTATCTATAGCCTAGAGTAAAAGAATTATATAATACTTAGGTATACCTTTAATAATAGCTTCTCTTTAGTATTATTATTATTATTATTATCTTAGGCCTAAGTATAGGCCTTAAGCTAGGATTCCTAGTCTTCTAGTTTCTTTATTTTAGCGTTAGCACTACCTTTAATTAAAGTAAGGAATAATTAGAACTTCTTCTCTAAAGGGGGTAAGTAATAACTCTTACTAGCTTACTATCTCTTTCTCTCTTTCTTTTACTTAGTATTAAAGTGGTTTATTAACTAGTAGCTACTTTTACTATAAATAAAGTATTACTTAAGGCACTTAGAGCTACTATAATAGTTTTCTTTTCCTCTCTAATTTTATTAACTATAATATTAGTTTATAAATATAGCCTCTAAAGGGTCTTTACCTTATTACTAGTAGTATTAGGTACTCCTTATACTACTCTCTATAATTATAATTAATTTATAGAGATTACTAGTAAGGTTTTTAAAGCCTAGTATATATATATACTTTACTACCTAATATTTAGGAATACTAAAGACTATATTTAAGGTTTACTTATAAAGCTCTATATTTACTATATTAAAGGGGTATAGCTCTCTATAGACTCTTTTTAATATAGTTAATAGGATTTTAAGATATTTAAGCTTACTCTTTTTAAGGTTTTAAATAATAATATTCTTAAGGGTTATACTACTTTACTTATAATAGTAAAACTATTAATTACTTTCTATTTTAAAGTATTAATAGATATTTATAATTATCTCTTTATAAAAGAGATTCTTACTAGAAAGGTAGTTAAGGAAGTATTATTTAGTATTTCCTATTAGTATAATAGGAAATGCTTTACTAAAGTATAATCTAAGGAGATTAATCTAGTTATATTTACTCTTAAAGAGTGTAAGCTTTAGTGTAAGGAAGTTATATAGCTTTTTACTATAGTAATTACTATCCTTATATATTTTTATAAGTTTAGAAATCTTTTTTATAGTCTATTTACTAGAAGGAAGGTATTAAAAAAGGAAAGTAAGCTATTAGGGTTTAAACTCTTAGTATAACTAAGATTATTATAAGGGTTTTTATAAAGAATATAGTAATTATTCCCTTTAAGGGTAAGGAATACTAGGGAAGGTCTTTAGGGTAGTAACTTATAGGGGTTATATTTAAGGTAGTTTAAAGGATCTTAATCTCTTTTCTAGCTAAAGAGATATTAAGGTTTAATAAAGTACTTCCTTAAGCAATACTAGGATTAAATATCCTAGGCCTTATTTAATAGAAATACTATAATCTTAGAGAGAGTTATATAGCTCTCTAATAATATCCTTATTTACCCTTTTAAAGGTATTCTTAAACTAGCCTTTAAAGTCTTCTTAGAATAATTCCTAGAGGTTATTATCTCTCTAACCTTAATACTTACTAAGGTTAATAAATCCTATAATATAATTATTAAGCTTAGACTATATAGTAGTTTTAGGGTCTAGCTTAGTAAACTCTTTCTAATCTCTTATAAGCTTACTAGTAAGTAGTTATAGATATAGTAGTAGTTTACTCTTAAAGGGTCTTTTAATAGTAATTATTAAAGCCTTACTATTACTAGCTCTTTCTCTTATTAAAGGTCTAGATTTAAATTCCACTATCTTTAATAAAATAATATAATTAATATAATAAAGCCTAGAGTTTTAATTAAATAGAATAAACTAAACAGGAATATAATAATAGGATAGTGTTTTTCTATTAGGTATAATATAGTAAATAAGGTAAATAGGAAAAACAGGAAAAACAGGATAAATAAGGCAAAATAAACAGGGTAAATAGAATAAATAGGATAATTAGAAAAAATAATAAAAATAATAAAAAAAGGGAAGAAGGAAAAATATAAGTAATAAAGATAATATAAACTTAAAAATAACTTAACTATATATAAAATATAGAGAAGTAAAAACAGTTATAGTAAATAATTATAAAGAAGGGAGAAAAAAGGTAAAAAGATAAGGTTATATAAATTAGCTAGCTTAGCTAAGAGTTATATTTAATATTAGGTTTAAATAAAATACCTTATAGCAATAGATTTAGTTATTTAGTTAGTTTTCTTATAATAAATAATAAGAATAATAATTAACTAAATATCCTAAAGGCCTAAGAGTTAATAAATTAATCCCTTAGAAGTCTAATAAGCCTATTACTAGGATTTTAGTTTATTTTCCTTTATTTTCCTTTAGTATACTTTATAGTTATACCTCTTTACTTAAATAGCCTATATATTAGCTTAAGGGGTAAGGGGCTATAGTATTTATAAAAATATCTTTTCTTATAATATATAACTTATTTATAGTTATAGTTAACTACTAATTAGTATTAGTTATACTAAGGAATATTACACTAGTATAAAGAGAGTTTAATTTAATAAAGTTAATAATAGTTAATATTATTTAAGAAAGAAAAGAAAAGAGAGAAGGAGAGAAATCTAGCTAGGAGAGAAGGTAAGTAAAAAGGGGAAAAAGTAAGTCTTATAGTGTAAAGCCACTATAAGCAGTGCAAGAATGCCTATAATATAACTAATCGCATTGCGTGCATCCCTTTTGTGAACCCACCTTTAGCCACGGCCAGACTAACTATCGTCCAAGGGTCCGGAGGAAGCCACACTTATAATAAATAAGGAAATAGCACTAGATAAAAACCCTAAAAAAGCCCTTATATTCCCTTATTATCCTTATAAGCTTATTATATTATATAATATGCTTTACTAGTATTTTCTTTAGTAATATACTAAGGATAAGAAGCTAATTTAGCTTTATAAGGTTAATAAGTATTAGCACTAATATTATAATAGTTTAAGCCCTAATAGTAATTCTAATAATAATAATAATAATTCCTAGATAAGACTATTTAACCCTATACTAATATAAGGAAAAAGCAGGCCTTAGAGGGCTCTTAGGTTAGAGAAGAGAAATCCTATTATAAGGACCTTATATAAGCTATTTACTTCTAAATATACCTAGGTAAGAGAGGCTAATAAGGCTTATAAGGCTTATAAGGCTTATAATACCTTATAATTACTACCCTTAATAACACTTACTATAATTAGTATAGTTTAAATAGCTTTATATAAGGTTATTAAAGTCCCTAATAATATTAATAATAACTTATATAAGCCTAGCATAAAGTATCCTTAGTTATATAAGTATATACTTAATAGGCTTACTAACTATAACTTTAATAACTTTAATACCTTAATACTAGAGATTTTAGATAATATTAAGGCTAATAATATAGGAATAGTTATATAATAATATACTTTACTATTATAAGATATATTATATATTAATAATTAGCTTATATAAGACTTTTAGGCTTAATTATTATTATAATTATAAGAGAGAGTTATAGTAAAGGTAGCGCTATAAGTAAAGATAATTTAGCTAGGGTAAGGGGTAGTTAGGGAGTGGTTAGATACTTAGTATAGAGCTACTATATAATTTACTATAGGTAGCTAGTATTAGTTATCGCAGCCACCTTAGCCACATTTAGGGGTGCTAAATACGCAGGAGCGGGTGCTTGATAGTCACGCCTAACAAATAAGCGCCTAGCGTTGATCCTGGACCCATCTCACGGCTGACCAGCCGACTAGACCATCCCGCCCACCTGAGATGTAATAGCCGCTGCACTTGAAACTTCTTGTTCTAAATACGTGTCCATGTCATCCCATGTCGATGAATTAGTAGACGTGGCTGAGGCGCATACCACGTCTTGGCGGTTGAGTCATTGCAAGCTATCTACACCCACGACTGACGACTCGTTGCCTCGAACAACAATGACACACACCAACCCGCATGTGTTATCACTAACATGCATATACAATCGTGAGTATAAGCTGAAAGTTCACTGCGCGAAAGACACGCCGCCGAAGACCAGCCATGACGCGCATTAAAGCTGCAAGGTAATTATGCTGAAACGCAATGGGCGTTGTGTTCGTTGGTGGTGTTCCCCAGACAAGACCCAATCAGCTGGCTCAAATACGCGCCGTCAGACACGCCGGCGGTAGTTTCGTGCTACAGGTGCGTTGCCTACCCCAAATCTGCATTAAGAGCATGCCTAGGTGACATTCCGCCTTTAAAGATCTGCCTGTGAAACGCACCTTCTATGGCTGTTTTGGGAGTACATAGTCCGTGGTGATTTATGTTTTTAAGCAATAGGCTAGCAAACCGGAGGCATCAAACTCCCAAGTGTAAACATTTCATAATCGGAGCTACGCGTATTCGCTTCGAGTATGCTCGTGGTCAAGTTAGTGTGTCATTCAACGTCCTGAAAAGGGGGCACGGAGGTGTGGTTTTGTGACATTATTTTTTTTACGGGCACAATACTCACCCTGGCACCATGAACTTAATACTTTGTTTTTTTGTCGCTGCACGGAAATAGTAGATACAGGTTGGAGTGTTTACTTTGTACCATCTAGAGTGCGCCAGAGTGCGCCAATTTTACAGAGTGGGTTAACAGGTCCGTTGGCCTTCTAGAAATAAATCAGCACCAGAAAACAATGGTAGGGGCATTGAGGTAGACGAGCATATTCAGCACCGCCAGTTCGGAAAAAGTCTATCGCAACAGTAGGTTCCAAAAACTGACACGTATAGGTAAGAGCTGGCAGGTTGAGCAGAGGAAAACACATTACGATTCCGGGGCGTGTATGGACTAATGAGTGACAATGGGAGTGCCCAAGATGTGTTTGGGCTGCGGAGAAGTAAAAATCGTTGAGGCCGATACATAACTCTATTCGAAGCAATTGTACTGCATGGGTTCGGTTCGTGCCTGTTTAGGAGTACAATTCACGTGGGATTGCCAATAATGAGCATGTGATCTTGGATTCTGGCGATAGTCCCAATCATATCCCGGGATCTAGCCAGGGATCGCTTAACAGTTCCGAGGCCGTCGCGCGTTCCTCGGGCACCCAACATATCATCCTCCTTACAAATTTAAGAAACAGTTCTTCGCGTTGTTCTTCAAGAATGCATTCTGGAATCTCGTTTTCCAAAGTTCGGGCCTGAGATATCAAATCGTTACGTATAAATGTACCTGGTGAGAATATCAGATAGAACCTAGGGCACATGAACTTAAACTTACCATCTTCGTTGAAGAACTGGCCACCAAAATACTCAGCCGCATTACTGCTAAGCTGGCCATTCGGGTTCATCGCGGCAGGGGACCACCTCCAGTGGCGCATGTTTCTTTCACGCTTGACTAGTGAATGGGGGACATCGCCCATAAGGGCTATCATATCTGCAAGATGCTGAGTAGCAGAGTACTGTTGCGTCCTTGGCTGGCTAAAGAGGGAACGTCCAGCCAAGAGATCCCATATCTGTGAGAATTAGAAAAGATTGCCAAAAATTGATGGACTTGTCAATGAGGACCAACCATTACACCGAAATTCCAAATATCAGCGCTATAACTCCAGCTAATCCCAAACAATACCTCTGGAGCACGGTATTCGTCAGGTTGTATTGGATGAATAAGAGGCTCGGGCTTATCGCCGCGTTGCGAGAGGCCAAAGTCAGTAATGTGTGGTATCAGGTTCCCGGCAGCTTTGAGAATAGGTCCGAAGTCGTTATGGCAGCGGTAAATAGTATAATCGCCAACATGTTTGCGTGCCATTGGGTGGGTGGCCTGGCCTTGGATGAAATTATCGATGGTTGATTGGTCTTCTATCGCAATCATGATATTATCGAGCTTTAGGTCTGGAAGGGTCAGCTAAATACACTTGTGCAGCGGCGGGTTGACAGACCAGTGTGTATAACGTGGGCTTGCGTATGCATGTAATCTAAGCCTTCGAGTAGAATTCGAATGTATGTCTTGAAAAGAGGCAGTATCTCAAAGGTTGTTTTTTCTTGCTGAGCAATGCGCTTTCTGAACAACCACAACGGCTCTCGCAGGGGCTCGAATACAAGTGCGAGATGTGTGTCTCCGCGTGGCGATTTAACCTTGGCGCCTTCAATAGCTGTCGCGAGGACACCGCGCCCTCGATGTTTGCCATCTGTTAAAGCCAAATGAACATTCATATCCAACTCGTATGTCATATCCTCGTTCGTGGCATCGCAATTACAGATCTTGACGGCAACATATCGCTTCCGTCTCCGAAACCTAGCTCGAAAAGAACATTAGCCACGAAGATTTGAGAAATGCAATAAGGCGACAGATCTTGGTAGCAAATACCTGCTAGTATACTGTGCCAACCAGACTGTAGATGTTGAACCCCAGCCAATCTTTGCATCCAGCTGATATCTATTGAGGAGAATATCCCCTGGATTTGCCGGATAGAAATGCCTGAAATTAAAGCCAGGAATCTTTTCCTCATCGACAGGAGTTCCAGGGGGCAATATCTCTGGCGATGGAGTGGCTTGAGAGCCCAAAGATCGACGCCAGCGCATTCTAAACTTACAGGTCGCATGGTGATAAAACCAAGAAGAAATAGTTCGCCCACGCGGGCGGCATGAAATTGTCAGCAGTCTAATCATGACTTGCGCAGTTTCCGAGGGAAAATGCAGTTTGTACGGAAGCATAAACTAGCTGCATCATGCGTGCAGCATCGGCGCGTTAATATGCAGCCTTGGGCACGCGTCAACCAATGGAAATGTCAGAATACCGAGAGGTATAGCGGCTCGGCTTGGGTCAACTAGATTCCGGCGCAGTGCTACACAGCTGCCTAGCAATAGGCGCCCTCATGTTTTAGAATTAGGCACCAGCCCCGTAAATACAACCTCCTAACCAATGACATTTACTAGGAATCGATGCTCGCTCTCTAATGGGCGCTTCTTGGAACAGCCAAACAAACCGGCACAGACTTGAACTCTCGGCCTCATGGTGTTAAATAATAACAACATTAGTCCCAGTCGTCCATATAAGATGTCGTCCCCTCGTGTTATCTGGCGTGTCCATGCACCAGCCGTGTTACTTCAGTCTCGAGTTAACTCGCACATAACTTAATCTATCTCTGCCATTATCTTGAAAAGGTATATCACATCTCCCGATGGTGTCTAATACTCGTTGGTGTCCAATAATCGTTAACTCGGACAAGTGGCAAAAATGTCAAAGCAATTGTCTCGCAAGTTTAGTTCCGCTGCAAAAATTCTAAAAGATGTGGTTTAGGTCGTCAGGTCCAAGACAGACGTCTCAGCGTTCAAAGCGCTTATTGAAATGAACATTGATGAAAGCCCTGTTTGTCCAAGAAGGTGTACAAGGCTACAGTAGAGTATGTAAAGTCTAGTATTATTTCATGGCACGAGCTCATCTTTGGATGCCAGCGGCGATCCGCACGAAACCAAGAAAAGGGACGGGACTGTCAACCGACTCCATGTCTCCGGGCAGCTTCTCACCGAGAGTGCCCGAAGGCTTACGTCTTATCACGCCTACGGAGACGGAAGAGTTGTGTTCTCCCAAGAAAAATACAATAGCAAAAGTTCCAAATCTGAAGGTTCCGCTGTACCCACCTTTCAAACTGGTCTGACCTGGCAAATAGGCCAAGATAATACTTGTGCAATGTGGTGGGATGGAGCTGAGTGGCAGTTTGGCCAATGGTCCGATGCGCATGGATTATGGGTCGCGTATCACGAAGGCCAGTGGTACGCATGGCAATGAGAAGATGGTATATTGGCCTCCTCTAGTAACACGTTCAAGAGAGCAAAGTCAAAGTAGCCGGGAACAGTACAGGGCCACGGCGGGGGAAGGGCGCCCAAAACAATTCACCTTCAATCTCCGAATATTAATTTGTTACACCCCACTTCGCCAATAAATCCCTCTCTCTGGCGATGTAGAAGTCGCTCTCGTGAGACATGAGTGCGGCGCAGGAGAATGGGAAGCCGAGAGCGCGCTGCCGGAGCCCCTGACTCTGGCATCCCGTCGTGCCGTAGACTTCCACGTCTCTGCCAGGACAGCAGTCGCGACCGTGTGCGCAGTAGTGATGTTTGGAACATAACTCCGGCTCCAGAAGGAAGCGCGGAATCGTCTTGAGGAACAGCCGGCCGGCCGTCCAGACGGGATGCATGTCCATCTGCCCCGTGACAAATCTCCCGGCCGAGCAAGAGCTGGCGGTGTAGAGTTCGCGGAGGCCTAGGCAGGCCAGCGACCCAGAGCTAAGCTGTGGATGCTGTTGAGCCGTTGCAGTCGAGCTCCCACGTAAGAGGCCGTGACATCGTGACCAACAGGGGCCAAGTCACAAAGGAAATAATAAGTACTGTAGAGTAAACAATAACAAGGGCGAGTTATTGTGACGCCGAGATAAGGTGGCCGATTACGCAATAGTGTGTTTGTATACCTTCTTGACCAACAGAATCATCTAAATCTTGGCGCTCCTCTGCAAGGATACGGTCGAGATCGCTCCCCAACAGTGCTGGAATACCAATCAACCTCGGCTAACAAGCAGCTCTATAACAATACAGCAGCCCCTACAGGCTCACATCTCAACGTCCACCAGGTTCAAATATCGCAGGATCCCCCAACAGGTATGAATAGTGGACAGTCTACTTCTAACGTGCCCCAGGGTCAAACAGTGCAGGGTTTCCCAATAGGTACAAACGGTGGCCAGTCGAATTACAAGGCTATGGTTTCACCATACATCAACGCGACATAATCTTGACCAACGGGTCAGGCCGACTCGGACCGGCTGACGTCTTAGACGCAGAGGCGAGAGGCGCCTTAAAAGGCTTAGGGACTTACGAAATTATCGTCTGCCTCGACAACCTGGCAGCTGCGAAGGGCCTGGTGGAAATGCGTCAAATGCGTCAAGTGCGTACATCTGTGTAGATCACGAACGCACCATCAAGTAAACAATGTGCAGATCGGCGAATATTAACCTGCAGTCGTCTGTTCACCACATGGCAATGACATAGGTTCTGTTCGGGTTTAAGTTTCAGACTATTGTTATGAGATGAGTCGTCCGGTAGCATTACTGTCCGATTAGTGTACCAGATGTCATTTGGCGTTTTGCAGCTAGACATGATCTCAAGGATCCACGACGGAGCTCCGGAACGACTAACAGAGCAGCGACCAACCTACATACGCCTTGCATGGGGCTGAGAGTGTCATGCGTTAGTACAGTGACCTCGAAGGCTTTGTTCTTAACAGGTTGTTGACTTCGTAATATGGCTTGCAGGATTCCTTGGCCTGTGTACTAGGTGCATGTCGATCTAAGCCCAAGTTCAACTATTAACCAATGGCTGTCTCACGCCTCGGAGTCTCGCGCTTTTTAGCGATCCTTGAGATGTTGTACGGCCCATCCAGCCAAGGCCATTCGTTTGTGAGCGCTTCCACAGAGTTAGTAGTGAGATACTTTTAGCTAACCATTGATCGTGCTTCGATCCCATAGCCTGTCCACCAGCCACTGGACGGGACATTGGTTCGGAGAGATTGATTGTGGTATGTACTTGTACCAGTCAAAATGTTCCCTTGGTGTTAGCAAGTTTGCTGCCTTTACGGCTTCCCAATACTCGGGATAGAACCCGCTGGTCTCCCAATCTATTATCGCTGTAACCCTCCATATCCCGTCATCACGTCTGACCATTATATTCGCGGGGCGGATATCACCGTGTGTGAGGACAATCTTTGTCGACAGCGGCATGAGTCCGCGTAAGAGTTCAACATATAGAGGCGTGGCGGTGTTAGAGCCATCGAAGATGAAATCTTCGAACTCTGTGACACTCATAATCGGTTTGGTGCTGACACGCTGTGATCGCCGCAAGTCTCTGCAACTCCCGCCAGCCACATCGCCGAGGCTTGCGTGTTCTGGAAAAGGAAGAGATCTTAGCTTAGCAAGGAGGAGGTCTACCTGACAAGAGATGTCCTGTTTCTGGGAACAATCTAGTTCAGGCCACGCATTCTCCAAGTTCATGCCCGGAATGTGGCTGGTGAACAGAAAGCAATGAACGCCTAGGCGAAGTAAACCATGTGGCCTCGGGGCTGGGAATTCGGGCATTTGCTCTTGTAGAAATGTCAGAGTTTGGTGCTCTGTTATTGAATAGCTCTCGTGGCCTGCTTTAACGACTATATTTTCGTTGATTCGAAAAACCATAACGGAGGCAGCCCATGCACTTTCATGTAGAACCTCGCTATTGTCTAGGAGACTAACAATGGCTTCTGAAATGCTCTGATAGTCACGACACAAGTCTTCTACTTCGGTAGAGAGTGGGAAGATGGTTGTCACTGGTTCATTCTCGTTTAGTCGACGGCGGATATCGTTGTTGGGCAGCGAAAGTGCGGTATGGCTATGTGTAGTAACTACATGCCAAGCTATTAGAATCTGCACCTATACTGTATAAACAACGGCTTACCTGTGTTCTTGAACGATTGCAGCTTCTGCGAATATGTCGATGACAGTGCGGTTGTGATATCGGCTTCCGGGTCGTTTAACAGCATGGTCTCGAGGCTACGCATAACCTTGATATTATACCTGGCCGCCACGGTTTTTCGATTGGCCTTGTTCACACGACTCTTCGACGGCTGGTTAGCCATGTTGGAGACGTTTCCGTTACCTATCTAGAACGGAAATAGGCAAGTTTAACAATGGCGTATAGTTAAGGCGAAATCGGGATGTTGGGGAAGGTGAGTCCGTCTGTCTGTCTGTCGTTAGCGACTTGGATAGGATTAGGGTATGTGTACAATCAATCTGAGCCATTTACTAGTCACGTGCTCCCGCGTCACCTTCGTGGTTAACACAGAACCACAATGCAATGGCAGAACAAAGTCAGTGTGTCACATATTACGTCGGACCTGGCTCTCATCGCAAGAACATTGTGCGCTAGTACTAGCAATAGGGCAAGGATCGCCTATTAGGCCTTTAAAGACTAGCTCCCTGAAAATACTGACGATCTGGGAACGAAGCTCTTGATAATTTGAATTCAATTAACTAATAATGTAATAAAAGATAAAGAGCTAGAATCCCCTCCCCTAAAAAATCTATTAAGTAGGGTTTTTATATTAGGTAATCTAGGTACCTTACACCTACCCCCCCCTTTACGTTAACTACTACTTAGTGGTTACCCCTAACTAATATTTAAATAAACTAAAACAATAAGTAACTAATATTATTATAGGCCTTCTCCCTTAAGCTTATATAGTTAAACCCCTAACTCTTAAAATATATATTATCCTTAGGGCCTAGTCTAATAGAGTTAATCTATAATTATAATAACATTCCCCCTTAGTATATTTATATTTACTAGGGCTAATAACCTATTTCTACTTCCCCTAAATTCTATAAACAAATCCCTATAAATATTAAGTGCCTCTTTAAATAGATAATTCTATCTTATTAAGTCCCCTAACTTTATTAAGTAATCTCTTATCCTAATTAATATTTTAATCCTTCCTAGACCTCTTAAAGGGTAAAGTCCTCCCTTAATCCTATATATATACTTAGCTATAGCTTTAGAGAATAAAGTGTTTATAGATTAATTATTACCTAGGGCATTAGCCTATAAGCCTAATTAGCTAACTATTCCCTTAAGTTACTTATTACCTTAAATTAAGGATAAAGACCTAAAATTCTCCTAGAAAATAAAGACTCTCTCCTTCCTATTTAATACTAATATTAGGAAGTTACTAACTTCCTTTAATTTATATAAGTATAACCCCTTAACCACTATAATATTAATGCCTTTCTAGTAGTAATTAATTAACTTATTAAGTTCTATATAAGTAGTATAAACTAGGTAATAAGCCTTAGATATTATAGTTAATACCTTAATTACTTTAACCTTACTCTTAAGGTACTTTTATTAATTCTTACTAAGCTAAGACTTTAAGGCTTTTATCTTTAAGGGCTACTAAGTTAGTATAGCTATAGCCTAGCTATAAGGGTAAAGGTTTAATAAGAGCTTTAACTAGTTATTAAACACTTTAATTAGAAGTAGTAGTGTAAGTAATCTAGGTAGTAGGGGTTATAACTCCTATTTAGCCCTTAACTTAAACTTATTTACTATATGTCATGGCTTGAGCGTAGGGATAAATAAACAAAGTAATAGCTAAGATTCTTGTAGTTACTACTAGGAAGATACTAGCTAGGGGCAGGTGTATAAAGGTTTTAATCTCTAACCTAGCACTAATAATATATATAGTTTTTAAGGAATACCTTGCTTTATAAGCATATAGCTATCTTATAGCTAGCTAGCCTCTTTATTATCTATATAGCCTAAAGGTTCTTTAAAGATTTACTCTAATAAATATCCTATCTCTAACCTTTACACTCCTAATATAATACTCCCCTAATATATAATTAACCTTAATTATAAAATAAGCTACTTACTTAGGGTATAGTTACTATAATAAAGCTTATAAAGAAAAATAAGATAAGGTACCTTATAACTAGATATATAGGTAAATTAAATAATAATAATAATACTACTAATTATAAATAACCCCCCTTATTATAAGTAATAGTATTTAAATAGTAGCCTATATATAGCTTTAATATAGTAAAATAAATATTATTACCTATTATATAGCTAGACTAAAAAAAATAGATAACTTATATTAATTTTTATAATTAGTTTAAATAAATAGGGTACTTAATACTATAGTTTTAAATAGTCTAACTAAAGGGCTTATATTATAGTTACTATAAGTTTATAGCTATTAGGCATATGTATAAGTAGTAAAGCTAATAGTTATTATTATAATTTACAAATTACTTATACGTAATACATTAGATTACTTAAGGAGTCTATAGTTAATATAAAAGAGACTGATTTTTCCCCCCTTTTATACACTTCCTTTTACTTATAATAATCCTTAACCTTATAAGTTACCCTTACTTACTAAGTAGTAGCTTTCTTATTACTATTATATTATAGTTACTAACCTTTTTTAGTCTCTAAATATTATTATTATCTATTACTATTTATTTTAGTCTTTTATCTTATTCTTAGTTATTAGTTTATTTACTTCTAGTTTTAATTTATATTTAGTTTATTATAGCTAACTTATAGCTAGTTTACTATATCTAATACTTATATAAGAACTCCCCCTTTATTAATAGCTCCTAAAGGTTAAGCTATTAAGAAATCTCCTTTAAAGTCTCCTAAGAAGTTATCTCCTTAGAAGTAAACTACTTCTAAAATTTTAATATAAGTTTACTATATCTTTATAGTATCTTTATTACTAACTTACTACTAGTAGTATAATAAGTAAGAAGATTCTATATATATAGTACTTTTAGTAAGTAGTAATATAGAATATCTTACTAAAAAATAGTACTTATAATATTCTAGGATATTTTATTAATAATAAGACCTTTCTTATAAAATATAAAGAATTTATAAGTATAACTTCTTTACTTACTTACTACTTCTTTATTACTAATATTCTAATAGGCTACTTAATAAAATATACTTACTACTTCTAAAATAATAAAAACTACCTTATAGTATATCTTTCTTATCTAGAATTTGCTTACTTATTACTAATATACTGCTAGTATCTAGCTTAAATTATATAGCTTTATAATAAGCTATTTAAACTTATTAAAGCTACTTTAAAAGGTAGCTACTACTATTAGAATAAAGTAAGTATAATTCTACTACTTAGATATTAAATTACTACTAACTTACTAGTAGTTTATTATAAAAGCAAAGAAAAAGCTATAGAATACTATTCTATTCTATAAAAATTCTAATAAGTATAAATATATTTATTATACTTAAATAACTATTAATACTACTTATAAAGCAAAGAGTAATAAGTATATTATAATAACACTACTAAGTAATACTATAAACCTTAAGATATAGATTAATATTTTAAATAGTCTTTACTTTATAGCCTAGAATATCCTAATAGTAAGCTTTCTTAATATATATAGCTAATACCTAACTAACTTACTAGTAGTTTATACCCTATACTACTAACCTACCTAATTATATTAGTTTTATTAAGCTTCTTAGTAAACTTTAGGTTTATATATATAAAGAGAGGGATTTTAATAATAAAGATACTCCTAAGGCCTTTACCTTTATAATTACTATAGCTACTATTATTATTAAGGAACTAGTAGTCCTAGTAACTAACTTTATTATAAAGGGGTAAGTACTTAGTAACTATATAATAGATTATTTAAGTTATTTAAGTAAATTAACTTTATTTTCTAATATCTTACTATATTAACTTATAAATTATAACTATCTTATATTAACTTTATTACTTAACTATTACTTATAGTTATTAATAATTTCTTTAGTACTAAAATTCCTTTTTAATACCTAAGAATTCTCTAAAGTATTATAGCCTTTCTATTTAACTAGATATTTATAATACCTTTTATTATAGTAATATAAAATAATTCTCTTAACTTTAAACTCTTATTTATTATCTTTAATATTATCCTATAGTAAGGATATATCTTCTATATTAGTTAGGTCCCCTTTAAAAGGCTTAAGACTAGTAATATTAAATATATTATATAATTAAGTCCTAGGTAGTAACTTTAATTAATACACTAATCCGTAACTTCTAATTACCTTTTTAATCTTATAAGGGCCTAAATACTTTATAGCTAGCTTCTTACTAAGTTATCTTAAATTAATATTCTTTATTAATAGTAAAATATAATTACCAACTTTAAACCTTATTAGAGTTCTTTTCTAGTTATAATATTTCTTATACTAAGTCTATAAGTTACTTAAAAGCTATTTAATTATAGTGTGTTTCTCTCTTAGTGCTAAGACTTTACTTTTAGCTTAATTATTTACTAAAGGAATATCTATAATTACTTATTATAGATCTCTAGGATTATAACCTTATAATGCCTTTGCTAGTGTATAGCTATGTATTATATAATTGCTTATATTATATATAAACTACACTAATAATAAGTTATTTACCTAATTAGTTTATTTAGTATAAGCAAAAGCCCTTAAATAATATTCTAGGACCTAGTTTAAATATTTTATTTAGCTATCTATTTAGGGGTAAAAAGCAGTGCTAAGTAGCCGCTTAGTTATAAGAAGATAATAAAACGTTATTTAGAAACTACTAGTAAATATAGAACCTTAGTCTATTATAATACCTTCTAAAGCTTTATAATCTCTAAAAACATATTTTAAGAATATAGTTACTAGCCCATTACTAGTTAGTTATGTTAATATAGGAATATAAATACTATATTTTATAAATTAGTTAATAATAACTAGAATTATATTATAGGTCTAGTTTAAATCTTTTACTAGTAAAAGTCTAGTAATAAAATCTATTAATAATTCTTAAAAAGGGTAATTAAGCACTAGTAGTATAGCTAGCTTACTATATAGTTTATAATACCTTAGTTTTAAAGTTTAATAACTTATATAAGTGCTAATATATACCTTTATATCTTTCTTTATTATTAGCTAATAATATTAGTTTATAATCTAATAAAGAGTTTTACTTACTCCTTAATACCTAGTAGTAGGGTTATTATAAGTTAGTAATAAAATTTCTTTTCTTATTCCTAAAGGGATAAAAATATAATTCTTAAATATTAATAGCTTAGAGGGTCTAATAGACTATATCTAGGACACTACTAAATTACTGCTTTTAAGTAACTTTAATTAACCTATAGTAAAGTTATTCCCTTACTATGCTTTATATAATAAGACTTAAATTAGGGGTTTTAATTCTAAGCTCTTTTCTAGAAAGTTAGAGATAAACTTAAAAGAGATTTTTTAAATAGATTAAATCCTAGCTATAATATCTTTATAAGTAATTAGTTTAATAAATACTTTTAGTCTTATAGGTATATAGATAAGTAATGTTTTTAAGGGGTGCCCTTACTACTTATTAGTAATAACCTATACTAGTCTACTCTTAATAGTAGTAGCTAGTTTAATAGGAAAATTAAAATAACTAAGCAATAAACTAAATATATACTAGGTACTAGTAGTACTACTATAGCTAGCTTATTGCTTATTAATAAAAGAATTAAAAGTATTAAATAACCTTACTAATATAACTCTTCTAAGATTATCTAGATTATTAGGTTCTTTAGTAATATAGTTAAGTTATAATTTTTTAAAACCCTGGATATTAGTAGTATTATTATAGTATTATTATAACTAACTATTAGTTACACTAAGTAATGTTTTTATAGAACCTATAGTACTAATAGTATTACTAAGGTATTCCTATTACTTAGTATTTATAAATTTAGATAAAAAGGTAGGAAGTTATATAGTTACTACTTCTACTTTCCTTACCTTACTTATAAAATCTAGTCTTCTTAAAAGTAGGTTAGTAGGATTTAATTTCCCTATATAATATATAATCTTAAAGTTAAAAGGATAAAGCTTATTAAGCATAGTTACTTACCTACTAGTAAGCTTAGGCTTTATAGCTAGGTACTTATAGTTTAAATAGTCTATAATAACCTTAATTATATAAGCTAAATAAGCAAGGTAGTGTCTCTATATGTAAAAAGCCTCTTAGATAGCTAATAATTTGCTATTAGGTATTAAATAGCATAATTTAGCATTAGTTATCTTCCTTAATATAAATATAACTAGGTGCTAGTAACCTAGTATATATATTATAAGTATAGCCCTAATTACATATTTAAATGTATTTATCTTTACTCTAAGATATATAAGTGGGTTAAAATATACTAAAATTAGCGCTTCTTAAAATTTCTATTAAAGTTCTCTAAACACTACTAACTTATAAGGTTCTAGGTTAAATATTACTAGTTACTACCCTTTAAGGTAATTTATTAATAGAATAATAACTTTACTATACTATTTAATAAAATAGTAGTAAAATCTAGTAAAACTAAGGAATAACTAAATATTAAAGACACTATATAGTATTAGCTAGGTTATAATTACCTTAACTCTTACTAGGTCTATTATAATACCTTTTGCTAATATCTTAAAGCCTAAGAATTTAACTTCCTTAACTAAAAATTAATACTTCTTAAGGTTAATAAAAAGACTTATATCCCTAAGCCTATATAGAATTTATTTAATATATTCTATATACTCCTTAACTACGCTACTATATATTAGCATATTATCTAGGTAAATAATATAGGTCTTATTAATAAGTCCTTTAAGAGTATTATTAATATACTCCTAAAAGGTTACTAGTATGTTAACTAGTTTAAATAGTATTATAAGATATTTAAAGTAGCTATAGTAATAATAAAAAGCTATCTTTTACTTATTACCTAAGCAAATATATAGCTAGTAGTATATATCTTTTAGATTAAGAACTATAAAAATAACTATACTTACTAATTAATTAAGGATTTTAGCAATAAGGGGCAAAGGGGCCTTATCCTTAATTATAATCTTATTTAAGCCCCTATAATTTATATAAAGCCTTAATTTCCCTCCTTTCTTTAGAATAAATAAAATTAGGGCTTTAGCTAGGCTAACTAATCTTTTAATTTACCCTTTAAGCTATATACTTATAAGGTACTCTCTAAGAACTAATAGTTCCTTTTTAGCTAAATTATATATAGGCCTCTAAGGTAGTATTTTTCCTTCTTTTAATTTAATTATATAAGTATAGCCCTCTAGTTTAGGAAGCTTACTTACTAGTTCTTTAGAAAAAATATTTATAAACTTTATATATTCCTTTAGAATTATTAGTCTAAGGCATTAAGTGCTTATACCTTAATTTAATATAGCTTATTTACTACTTATGCTTTCTAAAATTAGTATAACTATAATACCTTTACTTTTTTACTACTAGTAAGCGTATTCTAGTAACTATATAGCTACTTTACTATTTAATTATACTTCTATTACTACTAGGTTCTTTAATTAGTCCTTACCCTTTTCTTTCTAATTTTTATTTTTTAAAATACTTAGCCTAATCTTTATTACCCTAAATAGTAATAAAACCACTGCTTATTTTTTCTCTTTATATATTTACTACTTACTATAAATAAAGAAGAGGCATTCTATAGTTACTAAATATCTCTAAAATCCCTAATCCTAATATATAATTATAGGTAAATATTCTTTAGTCTAATCTATGCCTAGTATTATCCCTTTACCTATATTAGTAATATAGTAGCTAACTTAATAGACTTTTATAAATCCTATACTATCTTTTACTTTTATTAATATTTTTAAGATCCCTTAATATAGAATCTCTTTTTAGCTTATACTCTTTAGTACCTAGTCTAATTAGATTATATTCTTCTAATCCTTTTTTAATAATAATTTAGGATAAATTATTAAGAACTATATACCTATATTAAACAGCGCTTTTATAGCTAACTACTAGTTATCTTATTATAAAGATACTTATATTCTTATTCTATTATCTATAGGGTATTCTATAGTAAGATTATATTCCTAAGTCTATGCTATTTAAACTAGTATTATATTAAGTAACATAGCTTTATTACTGCTTTTACTATATCTCTTAGTTATATACCTATTACTTTTATAGGTAAAATAGTCTAGTGCCTAATAAACTAGTATAGTATATCTAGGCTTTTTATATTTATAGCATACTAGAAATAGCTTTTTTACTTAATCTTTACTTTATTACTATACCTTATCTATAGGTAATATAAAGTATTACCTCTTTCTTTTAGGGTCTTAACTTTTTTTATTACTTTAGCCTAAACTTATTATAACCTTTACTTTCTTACCCTAGCCTTATAACTAGCTCTAAGTTATTAAAATCTCTTAGCTAATTATCTGCTTTCTTATTGTATTATTTAAGCTATTTAGAAAAATAGCAATTTATAGATATATTAGGATTGCTTTAGGTAACTTAGCTTTTACCTTAGTCTAAGCTCTTATAAAGGCTTAAAATAATTAGTTACTCTTTTACCTAAGATTTAGTAGTATTCTTATTATTTCTAAGTATCTTATACCCTTATTTATTATTCTAGTTTTTAGCTATTCTAGAAAACCTGCCTATATAAATAATAAGTAATCTATATACCTATTTATAGCTATATAACATATTTATTATTACTTTATATTATTAGCTAGGTAGCTACCTATATATGCTACCTTAGTAGTATGATCCTTAAAGGTATAGTAGTCTAATTTAAATAATATATCTAAATTTACTAGGAAATTCTATAGGTTCTTATATATATTCCCTTTATATATAGGTATTTTTATCTATATCTTAATAAGACTATTTTACTATATAATTACTACTAAGTTATTATAAACTACTAGTAAAACTATAGCTAAAGTTTAAGGGGTAATTATAAGTCCTAGAGAAGGTCTAGCTAATCCTAGATTTACCTTAAGCTCTCTAATCTATGTCTTTATTTATAAAATCTCCTATATCTTTTAAAGGTAATATAGCTTAGCTTATATAACCTTATAGTGTCTTTATAATGCTTTATCTAGGTTATTTATATTATTTATACCTTTACCTAGATTAGGATTAGGTAGCGTTTACTATACCTTATTATTATCTATAGTTCTAGATTATAAGGATACTTTACCTTCCTAATTATCTATAGCTTTATTATTATAAGGTACTAGTGTGTTTTATATAAATCTTTAGAGCATTAGCTATATAATAATCTAGCTAATAGTTTATATTCCTAAAAGGGTTTTAAAGAGATTAATTTATTATAGCTTAAGTATAGGGTTAAATAAATAAAGTAATAGCTAAGATTCTTATAGTTATTACTAGGAAGATACTAGCTAGGGGTAGGTATGTAAAGGTTTTAATCTCTAACCTAGCACTAATAATATGCGTAGTCTTTAAGAAATACCTTGCTTTATAAGCATATAGCTATCTTATAGCTAGCTAGCCTCTTTGTTATCCACGTAGCTTAAAGGTCCTCCAAAGATCCGCTCTAATGAACGTCATGTCTCTGACCTCTGCGCTCCTGACACTATATTACTATATTTCTTAGTAGTTATATATTAAACCTTAGATAGTTAAGGAGCACCTTTTAACTAGAGGTTATTATACTTATTAAAGATAAATATAGTTAGGGAAACAGAGATTTTATAGTCTATAGCAAGTCTTATTAGGTCCTGTAAGTCTAGAATTAGTTAGTATTTAGCTATAACCCCTAATATTTCACTAAGGTAAGTTAGAGTTAACTTCGCTTTCTCTTTATTAGCTTAGAAAGTATAGCATAATAAAATAAAAGTAAAATTTAATATAATAGTTTCCTTCTTAGAACTATAGATATTCTTAAGCAGAAACATGTCTTAGATTTGCTATAAATGTTTACTAGTAATAGATCTTATTACCTAAATAAATATAGAGTTAAGATTTAACTACCTATTTACAAAAGAAGCTACTCTCTCTCTTTATAGTAATAGAGGTAGTCCTAGAGGCAATGGTTATAGTAGCTATAGCTACTAAAATCCCTTATTAGTAAGATCCCTCTTTTGCTTTTTACTATTATTAGTATTATTATTAAGTCCCTTATTTTCTCTTTTACTCTAGTTCCTACTATAAGCCTCTCCTACACTTAAATCCCTAGGAGGGTTTCTAGTATTATTACTATTAGTTATAGATATAATTATAGGAAAGTCCCCTTCTTTAATTCCCTTAATAGCCTTCTCCTTATCTTTATTAGACTCTTTATTCTTACCCTTATTACCTCCTATACTCCTAGAGTTACTATTACCCTTTCTTTCTTCTTTATTACCTTTATTTCCTTTCCTAGTATTACTATTACCTTTAATTTTACTACTCTTCTTATTTCCTATACCTTTAAGATTATTATTTCTAGTATTATTCTATCTATAGACTTTACTCCTAATCTTTCTATCCTTAGTATTTCCTTCTCCTAGTGCTTTATCCCTAGGGTTATTATCTCTAAAATTAGAAGGTAGTTTAGATAAATTAATATTACTTCTAATATACTCCCCTTTATCTAAGGTAATTAGGATATTACTACTCCTTATAATCTTACTAGGCATTCCTATTCTTAGTAACTACTTTACTCTTTATAGGTAAAAAGGCTTATTTCTATCTTTTAGTCCTATTAGGACTTTCTCTTTATTTCCCTTATATAGATATAAGGTTCTTATATATTATACTATAGCCTTAGTTAAATAACACTATAGTATAAAGTTTTTAGGTATTATTATAGATTAAACTATAATTAGGTCTCTAGGTATTAGTAATCTTATTAGGCAAAATAACCTAAGCGCTTAGAGGCCCTAGATAAGCACTATTAGCATATTAGTTATTAAGCCTCTATACCTTACTAGTTTATAGGTAATACTAAAGAGATAATCTTATAAATAAATTAGTATTACTAGTAGTTAGTAGCAGGCTAATAATCCCCTAACCTTTAATATTACTAGCTTTAACTTATATTATATTACTTTATTAACCTAGTAGCCTTAATATCTTATCTTTATATTACTACTAAATAGCTTAATAGTCCTTACTAATAGTAATAGTATAACTTAGAAGGGATAAGGGAACTTTAATAGCTTTAGTTTATAACTTAGCTATAGCTAATACTAGAAATAAAGGCAGAACCTTTTAGCCCTAATAAGCTTAATATCTAGGATAACCTACCTGCCCTTTTTCCTAGGAATATAGATATAGTCTTTAGTTCTATAAGTCTTAGAGTTAACTAAATCCCCCTATATTACTAATACTATAAGAAGGCTAGTAGTATAGAAAAAATCTATTAAATATATATTAATAAACCTTACTACTATCTTAAGGATAGTTTAGGGGAAGTTAAGAGTAAATATAAAAGGGAAGGCATAGAAGTAAATTCTAGGAGTAACTTTAAATTAAGGGGTAGGCTAGTTTATCTTACTAACCCCCTTAACTAATCTAATACTTCCTTCTCTTAAGCTTACTATCTTAACTATTATATTCTTATAGATATATAGTAGCTTAATAGCATTACCCTTTTTTAGTTATTTATATATCTTAGCGCACTAGGTTAATAGATTATTAAGAGTTAAATTCCCTTATTTAGTAAGTAACTTCTACCTAAACTTTAATCTCCTTAACTCCTTAGTTACTTAAGTCTTTAAAGTCTACTTAGCTACTAATAAAAGTAGCCTTTAATTACTTTTAAATTCCCTTTTACTAGTATATCTTAGTAAAGGATTACTAAAGAGAGCTTATATAAGTCCCTTCTACTAAATTATAGAATATTCCTATTATATAGTTATTATCCTAAAGGAAGTTATCTCTCTAGTTTTAGTTTAGCGCTTATATAGCTACTAGGTGTATTATATCTAAGCTATATCCTATAAAGATTTATTTAGGATTCTTAATTATAATATTTACCCTTTTACCTTTAATTCCTATAAGTAATAAATTAAGTATAGTTAACTTAGTAATTATTACTATCTCCTTAAGTTTATATAGTCTTAGGTACCTATTTAAAAGGCTAAATACATACTATTTCTTAGGTTAGAGGGTTTTATTCTTAAATAGGTCTTTACCTTATATCTTATTTACTATCTTAACTAGCACTTTACCCTTATTCTTAATAATAGGAAGGTACTTATCTAGCCTAAGAGTTACCCTCTTTACCTTTCTACTCCTTTATCCCTATATTCCTTCCCTTTAAATAAAGTAAGTAAAAGCTAGTATCTCCCTATTCTATAAAAAGTATAACTCCTTAAATAGGTATAAATCCGCTTACTTAACTTTTACTAAGTATATCTCCCTTACTACTAGTAAGGTAATTTTTTATTTAGTAAGACTAAGTGCTTTACCTAAACTAGTTATTATAAGAGCTATACTATAGAAAACTTTAATAGTTAATAGTTCTAGTTAAGAATATATAGGTATAGTGTAATTATAGCTAAGCTAGAAGGAGAAAGTCTCTAGAAATCTCTAAATAATAAACTTATTATAGCTAAACTCTAAATAATAATAGGGATTACTAGTCTTAACTAGTAGCTTTAGTAATAAGGGAGAAAAAGTAAAAAATAATAAAATATAAAAGAAGAAAAAGAAAGTATATAGTCTTCTTCTATTTCTTACCCTAAACTTACCTTTAGCTTACCTTTTCTTACCTTTTAAATAATAACTAAGTTATATCTCTTTACCTATTCCTTTTCTTTTCTTTTCTTTTCCCTTTTTTTTTATTAAAACTATTAAACCTTAATCCTAAAATATTATTTACTCCCTTAACCTTCTCTCCCTTCTTTCTTACTATTATAACTTTATTCTTCCTAATAGTAAATAATCCTATAATATCTTTAAATAACTAGTTTAAGGAATATAGGCCTTTAAAGTATCTTTATAAAAGTCTAAGCTATACCTTTCTCTTACTCTTAATCTATCTAGGTTAATAAGTTAATAAAAAGCATACCTAGTCTAAGCCTTAACCTAAAACAGTCCTTACTATTATAGTTATAACTTTAGAGGCTTTCCCTTAGTAATTACTATTACTATCTTACCTAGTCTAAATAGCTTAACTCTTTATTATTTATAGCATTCTTTATAAGTAATAGCCTCTAATTTCCTATTAGCTTTAATAGCTATATAATAAGACTTAATATTTCCTATAAAATATATTATTATATCTCCTTTTAGGGACTTCTCTAATAGCTAGATAAAAGTCTTATAAAATCTATTAGTCTAACTAGCTAAACTTTAGGTTAAGAGAGCTCCTAGCCTTATCCCTATATTCCTTATTAGTCTATATATTACCTTAGTAAGAGTATAACCTATAAACTCTATATATTAGTAATTTAATATCTTTGCTATATCTAGGAGTTAAAGATCCTAATTTCTCTTATTAGTTATTATCTTACTTAATACTCCTTAAAGAATCTAATTTAAGACTTTTACTAGTTTAATACTTTTATAAGATTACCTTAGAGTATTTATTAGGTTTACTCCTTTCCTTCTTAAAAATATAGATAATTCCACTAATATAAATACTAGCTTAGAATTAGTATAGAAACCCTCTAAAGCAATTAATAATCTATCTATCTAAGCCTTTAAATAATTTATTACCTTTATAGCACCTATTAACTTATAAGGGAATAGCTATATAAACTAAGAGAAATAATCCACTATAACTAGTATATATTTAACCTTTTGCTCTAACTCTAGAAACAGCCTAATATAGTCTATCCCTATAACTTAGAATAGTTTATTTACTACTACTAGTTAATTTAGCGCCTTTATCTTTTAAGTAGTATATTAAGCATATAGTATATACCCTAAAATATAGCTAATAATATTAGCTCCTATCCTAGGCTAAAATATAGATTAAGTTAACTATTACTAGGTTAGGTTTACTCTAAAGTATCTAGAATTATTATAAGCCTTCTATAAAGCACTTATTACTTCTCCCTTTATAAGGTAATATTATCTATTATATCTTCCCTTAAACTAGAGAACCTATTCTCTAGCTTATACTATTATACTTTTATAACTATTCTTTTAACTATATAATATTTATAATCTCCCTTATAACACTTCCTAGTAATAAGGAACCTTATAATCTCTTTATACTATAGATTATTTAGGTATTTTCTTTATAGTGCTTTAACTCTAGGTAATACCTCTAACTATCTTATATTCTAACTTAACCCCTTAAACTTAGATTCCTTCTAAGCCTTAGTAGCTTTTAAGGTCTTTAATATCTTCTTATATCCTTTAACTCTATCTTTCTAAATCTACTAATTTTAGACTATATCCCTTAATCTAAACTCTATTAAATTATCTATATAATTATCTAATAGAAATATAATATAAGATAGCCTATTAGTAGTAGTATTCTATTTTCCCTAGATAAAGTAAATCTCTATGTTTAGTAGTCTTAGCTTTATAACCTATCTAGCATAAATACCCTTATATCTAGTAGCTATTATAAATATTATAAGTAGTTTATAATCTATAAAGATAGTTAACTTTACCCTTAATTTAAAAAAATACTTATACTTTTAATAAAACTTAATAATAGTATATAGTTCCTACTTATAAGTACTATAGTTTTATTATATCTTAGTAAAAAGAAATAAATTATATAAAATAGGATAGGGAACCTTATCTTAAACTTATAGTATTATATATCCTTTACTAAACCTACTAGCATTAGAATATAGTTAGGTAAGCAGGTTAAACATATAACTATATATGCTTAGGATAGTAATAGCTTTCTCCCTTAATATAGAGAAAGATAAAGCTTCTAAATCTCCCTATTACTAACTTATATCCCTAGTAAGTTAATTAAGAGATTAAGTAATCTTAGTATAATTCTTAATTTACTATTAGTATAGTCTAATAGCTCCTAAGAATAAATAAACACTAGTTTAACTTATTAGTATAGGCTACTCCCTTAACTTAGCTACCTAGTCTAGCTTAATATATATCTTTTTACTAACCTTATAAACCTAACCTACTATAATAATTAAGCTTATCCCTAAGGATACTTTCTTAAAACTTAGTTTTAATAGTATTTATAGTAGTCTAAGTAATAGATAATCCTTAATAAAAGACTACTATTTATTAAAGGAAGTATACTTATAAAATATATTATCTATATATATAGCTAGCGCGCTTAAGTCCCTTAGTATTTATAGCGTAGTAAGAGATAGCTCTAGGTATAGTAAGGGTATTAGTCCTAGTATAATCCTTATTACTTTAGTTATAGTAAACCTAGCTAACTATAAGCCTTAAGGCATATAGGATAGCTATAACTAACTAAATCTAGGAATATTAAAGGCAAATATATGCCTCAACTTAGTAGCTATAGATATTAACTAATATATATACTTAAGGTTAAATACACTATAGGACTTAACCTATAGATCCAAAAGCTAGTTATAGATTTTAGCTAATAAAGGTAATTAACTACTAGGTATATTCTCCTTAATATAAGAATAATTAAAAGTAAGTTATTACTTAGCCTATAGGTTAGACTTATTCTTTAGTACTAAAACAGGTTTTACACACTAGTCTAATATCTCCTTATTAGTAGCTATAGTGTACTTATATATTCCTAATTTAATTCTCTTAGTTACTAACTAATTTAGCTAATATTTCTAAGGCTTTAACTACCTTCTCCTTTGGGATTATGCCTATAGCTTTATATTATCTTTTAGTTAAGGTATATGTATATAGAGGTCTATAGCTAGGATATTAGTAATTAATAAAGCATTTAAGTCTTTATATATATAAAAAGTTTATATAATCTCTTTTACTATAGACTTTAGGATAAGGGGGCCTAAGGTTATACTATAACCCTTAAACTATAATAACACTATCTTAATTAGGGTCTCCTAGTTAGTCTCCTATCTCTATACTCTTTATTTAGTTAGAAATAGAAATAATAGAGAGCTCTAAGTAACTAGCCCTAGCTAGTAGTCTTTTATTTATTAAAATGTTACTTTACTATTATTAACCTTTAGTTTTATAGGGTATTCCTTTCCTTTAAGCATGTTTACCTCTGAAAAAAATACATAGAAACTAAGCTAATTTATAAGTTAAAATTTTTCTTATACTAAAATAGGGTAAGTAATCTATAGAGCGTAACTAGAGAACTATACTATAGGTTTAACCTAGAAATAAACAAAAGGAAGTTTATAAAACTATTTACTTAGATATTTACCCTAGGCTATTAGATTTAGTTTTTTAACTTAACTAGGTTATAGTAAGTAACTTAGTTTTCTAAATTATCTAAATTATCCTTATCCTTTAATCCTAATAAAGCCTTATCTAAAGATATATCTATATTATCCTAACTAGTATACTTCTCTAGGATTATAGGCTTAGCTAGGTAAAGCATTACTTTCTATTAACTAGATAAAGCTACTAAGGGTTCTTTAATAAACATTACTTTATCTCCTTACTCTTTAACCCTAATTATAAGTTTAGAGTTCCTAATATTAAACCTAGCACCTATATTATAAAGCTAAGGCAAACCTAGAATTAGGATAGTTTTATTCTTAGGTTAATAATCTAGGGTAATTACTACCTAAACTAACTATATAATTTTATAACACACTACCTTTATTAATATAAAATAGGTAACTATATTCTCCTATCTATTAGTATTAATTATTTATAGTCCTTAGAATCTAATAAATCCTAGATTATAAACTAGTATATTTTCCTATAGTATAAATACTTAAGATATAATATTAATCTTAGCTCCTTAATTAGCTACTGCTTATCCTAGTTTAAGGTTAAATACCTATTTCTTTTAAAAACTTATATAAGCTTAGATTATAATCCTAAATAGCTTAGCACCTAATTAATACTTTTAAAGTAGCTTAGTGTTATAATTATTAGCTATAGGACCCTTCTAACCCTTACTAGACACTGCCTAAACTAAGCTTACACTAAGTAAGAAGCCTATCTTTTTCTTTAATTACTTCTTTAAGGTTATTACCCTTAATAATAGTTTTTAAAACTACTTAGATATTTCTAGGCTAATTTACTATAAATTTATTAATAAGATTAGGACTAAAATATAACTTACTAGGGCTTTTTAGTTAATAAGGCCTAGACCCTTATATCCCTAAATCTTACTTAATACTCTTATATTTTATTTAACTACTTTCTCCTTTACTAATAAAGTAGCCTTTAAAACTAGGGCCTTCCCTAATAGTATTTTACTAAGGGGTATTCCCTTTTGCTTCTTTAATAGTAGTATAGCCTCTAAGATTAATATTATAACCTATAAAGCACCTTAAGTAACTAACTTAAGAGTTTCTATATTAGCTTTCTTAAGACTCTTAAATAAAGGCTTTAGTAGCTTATCCTTATTAGTAATATCCTTTACCTAAGCTTTTATATTAGTATAATAAGCTCTAAGTTTCTATAATTTTATTATAATAGCTAGGTTTCTCTTAAGTTAAATAAGTTAAGGGTCCTCCTTAATAGCAAGTAAATCTAAGATAAACCTAGGTTTAATAAGGGTATATTAAGCTCTAACTAATAACTTACTTGTAATTTCCTTAATAACTCTAGATATTATAATGTCTTTATATTTATTACTATTTAAATATACCTAAGCTAATTAAGTATAAGCTTACCTAGGCACTTAGGACTAATTATTCTAAGGGGGAAGAGTTATTAATTTTAGCTATAAGAATTCCTATTACTATAGTAAATTATTTCTAGTTACTATATAGTTTATAGTATAATAGCTAGTAACACTATACTTAAAGTAAGCACCCTTATAGGGTAATAGTATAGTTTTATTAATATACTAATTTCTTAACTTACTTATAAGCCTTAGCTCTAAGGCATATCCCCTTAGGCTAGTATTCTATATTATTAGAGGTATATTCTATAGAGATTAAAATAAGTTAGTAGTGCTATTCTAATATAGGGGGGTAAAGTTTACTCTATAGCCTCCCTAGCTAGGATTATTAGTACCTTATTAGTTAGTTAGCATTTTACTTCCTATATTAGTATTATTCCTATTCTATATTTAAGGCTAACTCTAAGGGTAAGTAGCTAGAGTTAGTAAGTAATTAACTTACTAAGGCATAGGTTAATACTTACTAAATTACTAAGGGTTTATAAAACTATATATTCCTAAGAGGCCTAGATATAATATAGTAAGCTAAAGTTAAGCAATTAGGGTATTAACTAGAGTGGATTATTATCTCTATTCTCCTAATACTTCTATAAATCCTAGGGGTAACTTATATACTTAAGATAATACTTTATTTATAAAGCACTTACTCTAAAGTTTAATAAACTTCTCTATTAAAGTAATCTTTATATCCCTTATAATTATCTTTATAAGATTAGCTTTAGCCTCTAAAATAGTAGTAGCTTACTTAATATATTCTTATACCTCTCTAAGGCTATTAGTAGCTAATATATTCTAGCTAATTACTTCCTATATTAGTGATTTATTATATAATCCTTAAATAAACTATTAGATAAAATCCTAGAGAGTATAGCTCTTAATTAAGGTAAGGGGATAGTTAGAAGTAATTAGTTTATCCCTTTCTCTAGCATAATAAAGCATATTTAATATATAGGAATAGTAAGTAGTAAGGGCCTTACTCTTACCCTAATAAAGTTCTATATTAGTACTAGTTTCTACTTCTTTATTAATAATATTAGGAGGGTATTACTCTTATAGTAACTATTAAAGGGTAGCTAAATCCCTTACTATAGCTAAGCTATTCTTAGCCTTTAAGATAATTAGCCTTAACTATTCTAAACTATTAATAAAAGTAATAGCTTCTTTACCTAAAGCTATATTAATAGCTTAAATAAAAGTATTTAGGTTAATATCCCTTCCTTTATTAATAGTTTTAAAGGTTTACTATAGTTAACTTAACTATTAACCTATAAATATAGACTTATTAAAAGTCCTAATATCCTATAATAAGGGTAACTTATATAACTCTATTATAGGCTAATAAGTAAGTATCTTAACTATAGTTTCTTTAGGTGCTAGCTAAGGTAAATTTAATCCTAATAAGGTAGTAAGTTACTAGAAAAAACAGGCTAGCTAGAATATAGCTTTATTTTTAGCTTTAGTAAGAGGGAATTAGTCTTCTCTTACTAGAACACTTCCTAGTAATAATAATTTTACTAATTCTAAGTTATAAGTATATATCTCTACTATCTATAGATTCCACTAGGAATCTCCTAACTCCTATAGCTCTAGATTAATAATAATAACGCTAATAATAGGGATTTTAGGGTTTAATAATTATAAGTAAGGATTAGGAAAACATAGGAATATAGGTAGGTAAACCACCCTAGTCTAACTAATAATAATAATAAAGAAATAACTAACTTAACTATAGGTAAGCTTAAGAAAGCTTTAATTACTATCTTCTAGTATAATTGCTAAAATACTAATAATCTAGGAACAAAGCTCTTAATAATTTAAATTTAATTAACTAATAATATAATAAAAGATAAAGAGCTAGAATCCCCTCCCCTAAAAAATCTGTTAAGTGGGGTTTTTGTGTTAGGTGGGCCAGGTGCCTCGCACCTGCCCCCCCCTTCACCCTGCATTTTATTCTAGAACTTAGGGACTTTAGCTCTCCCAAGTCCTTACTGTGGGAGCATTATGCTTACCACTCATTAGATCTGTTTTGCTCTCACAAGCGCCTTTGGCTGCACCACTAGTAAGTTTCCCCATGACTGGATTAAATCAACACTCGCAGCGCAGGCATCTAAGCAAGGATCCTCGCCTATTGCACGTAAAAAGCAGCGCAGCTAACTAGCTAGCTTATAGCTGTCGCACGTGATGTAAGAAAAAAAGGCTTGCACATGATGCAGTGAGAAAAAGAGCCTCCTACTTAGTAATCGCAAATTGAGATATTATGAAACCTAAGTCTATTATACAAGTAAAATATGGTTACAAACGCTGTTCCCTAGTTAACGGCACATCCAGTCTTTTTTGTTACGAAAGCGTCGACAGCTTTCGAAGTCCATTGACGAGCGGCAGGGCCCGTAGAGTGAGAGTGCCCAAGCATGCAAGGTCAAGATCTAAGCGTGGACGGGTGGCCGCTATGCAAGATGCTGGACAGTGCGTGACCATGGCGGCGAGCATGGAGGTGCAGAAAACATAAAAGAGCCGGCCACGGCAGAGATAAATGAGTACGATGGACGCCGAGCTGAAGGCATTAAATCGTGGCCTTGCATGAGCGGAGACAACACGATTTTATAATAACCACCACCTTCCACTCTCAAGATACTACAGGCATGACGAGAGCGGCGGTCACACCGTCAATGCAGGCTGTCACTTGGAACGTACACTTCACCATCGGCTAAGAAGAGGATCCGAGTGCCTTTCTGGAATTCTCTAAGTCATTGGGGGCGACCTAATTACCTTTCGTGATGTTTGCGATGAACTGCGCTTCTGCTTCGAGTTGTCAAACGACAGACAGCTCATCAGGGATCAGACCGGCCAGAACCGTATTCCTAAAGTGTGATAGGGTCTCGTGGAGGGTTGGTCGAGCAAACATGTTCTTCAGGTCGTGTGCTTAAAACAGCAGGAGTGGATTGTCGTAATAGGCAACATTTCCCCTTCGTTTAGTCAGTATCCAGTAGCGTTTTGCTTTGTGACAGACTAGTACCAAAAGTGAGAAAGATCCTTGGCGGGAATGGTGCAGGACATCGAAGACTAGCGATTCTCGTCGTCCGCACTCCGTCTGTAGGTGGCTGGTTTTTCTTGTGGCGAACGGGACTGTGTGTACGCCATGTCGAATGACTATGGAATGTCTTGACATAAAGTATCTGTGCCGGCTTCACGGACGGCCAGCAAAAATCTCATCACAAAAGTCTCGTAGTCACTCATAGGAAATTGTATTAAATAAAGGTAATGTCTTTGAATAAGGGATTGTGGCAGAACTTTGTGAGAACACAAATACAAAGAAGCAAACACTGCCAGATTAGAAGTACCCAAGACGAACATACCAGGTTTTCGCCAGGTCGAGCTCATGTGGTTGCACAAGCTAGTAAGTAGATATGTGCAGACTGAAACAAGAGAAATGTGAGGCGAAAGTCATTTGGACCTCGGATCGCCCCCCTGGCGTCAAGCCTGCAAGCCATATACTGTCAATTTCAAAGAATCTGGATATCGTAGTCAAAGAGTAAGAGAGTCACACTTGACTTCTACGAAAAGAGAGAGAGTGGCTCCACTGGCTGATCTGAACAGATCTTTTGCCACAGGAGGAAGTAAGACTTGGGATTATAAGATTGATTCTCTCCAAAAACCTCGGACAAGGGAGGAAGTGAACGCTGGAGGTACGCAACTCTCTCTCTCAATGAGTGATTTTGTTCGGGCTCGTCTTGCTTATGTGAGTTGGGACCTGAAACCACAGAATTGTCAATACACATCTATATTGGAAAAAGAAGCAAGAATGAAAAACTACCCAGCGGCCAAAGCGTCAAACGTTTAGCCACACTTAATGTCAAACAAGTCCGAATGACTTGCTAGTACACCTTGCCCTAATCAGGAAGAAACGCAGCACCACCTCCTGTTTATCAAGACAAAAATGGTACTAAAATATCGAACAAGGTCTCGGTGACTCGCTCCGGGTCGTGGTCCACTGGTAGGGGTACTATCATGATCTGACTGTGACGATTTTGACGCGCCAGACATGCCTGGGGAGCTTAACATGAATAATCAGATAAACAAGGTTTGGAGGGCGAGAATAGTTTGCTTGTATGCCGTAGCTAGTCCTAAGTCTGGCCCAAAAGCATAAGACGAATCATAAGCTTGGCTTTGGTGCTAATGCTATTTAGTATGCACTCTACTATCTAGACGATGGAGAATAGCGCCATGTGGCTGCTCTTCATTTTACATCATGCTAGTATCACTGCGCAAACAAGGCAGGCACCGAGTTAACGACTGCATGTATATTCTAAAGAGCTGCAGCATTCCTCTCTGGCTCGCTAGCAACAAAGGACAACTTGAGGCTATTTGGTCTTTAGTATCTTCTCGATACAAGCAAGATTACGCTTGCTGCATAATCTCGTCTTCTGAGCACCCGAATCCAAGTCTAAGCTCTCTAATGAGCTTGGGAACCTTATCATCTTCTTCTCTTTGGCGGCATACTGGCGGCTTGATAATAAGTTTAGGAACGCAGATAAGTTTTCAGGTAGCCTGGCATTCCATGCACCTGAAACAATGCTGAACGCCATAAACGTGGTGTAACCCGGGGTTGCTTAAATCGAACTGGATCGCTTATTTGGACCGGGGTTACGTAGCCGCCTTTACAGAGTTTCCATGTCTCATTGGAACGTCCCGTTTGCTATGCATGCAACACAATCTATAGACTGTGTCTGTAGGCCATTCACATCTACTCTCTTTGTCTAAAGTCGTCTTTCTCTTCAATCTTCCAGAACTGGACTTTGCGGTCATCGTCTAACTCTTCCAGAGGTGTTTTCTGTCGCCGCCTCTTCCTCACCCATGGCTTTTATCGGCGGGGAGCGCCAGAAGAGTCTGAAGAGCTGTATTAGCAATGAGAGCGCGCTTGAGCAGCAGGCATACTTGAAGCTGCGGCCCGACCATCATGATGGGGTTCTCTCTCACGGCCTTAGTAGACTCCGCGCGGCCGCCACCAATGGCTCCGATGACCTGACCGAGGAGCTTGGGTGCTACATCAGTGATGATAGACTCGGCAGCCTGCGAGACGATCTTGGCCACGGAGACGCCTGTCTTGAGGATGGGCCCGAGCCAGGAGAAGATGCCTTCCTCACCCGCGAGTGGATGAGTTGGTCCGAAGAGACCCTCGACAAAAGCTGCTCCGTCACCAAACGCACTCTCGGGAATTTCAATACCAAGCGGACGGGGCTCAAGAACAGACTCTTGTCCCACGTCGTGGGCGGCCTGCACGGTCTTGGTGTAACGCGCGGCGATTTCAAGCGCAGCCTCAGTAATCTGAGGCATAATTGCCGCTGCTAATACATTCATATTGGGGGCATTAGCCGTGTAGTTTCGTTGCATGTGCTTGAGGACAGTCTTCATGACTGGGTAGTCCGTGGGAGGTCTCGGAAAGGACTAAAGACAGGCTTCAGCGAGAACGGCACACTTAGCAGCGCTGGTATCTTCAAATGATCCTTCGGTGGCAGCAGGAGTGACCTCAGACAGAGAACCAAGAAGACCGCCTGCGACGGCACCGACGATGCCACCGACTGGGCCTAGCAGACCACCTCCAACGGGGGCAACAGACGATCCGATTCTCGCGACGCTCATGAAGAAGTCGAAGAAACCTCTTTCTTCGGTTCTCTCACCTGAACTTGCGCCATTGCCCCCGCTAGATGCGTTGGGCAAGTCGAGTACTTTGATGCTCGTCGGCGTGCCGAAGCTCGACTGATCGAGGGTGAAAAGGTTCATGAAGCTGTTATAGACATTTGCCCATTACCCACCTATCGAACTGCCAGAGTTGCTGTCGACAACGCCGCCACCGTAGCAGAGTGTGCCAATCGAGACCATTTGTGTGCCGTTTTTTTTTTTTTTTTGCGGATAATAGGCGCACCAGAATGTCCTACCGCCAGAATCATTATTAGACAGTGCGGTAGAAGCTAACTCTGCTCGAGTTCAGACTCACCTCCAAACGTAGAGACCTTGTACCCAAACATGTGGCGCTTGCTCGTATCAAGATTATACTGCGTTGTCTTGAACTGGTCGTACACCCCCCTGCCAATCTCGTCATTGTCAAGCGACGTATCACCTGGGCAGCCCACCACCCCAATAGGTGCCGAGTTAGACGCCGGCGTGTTGATGAAGCTAAAGTTGTGAAGATTGCCCACAAACGGCTCGTTGACCTAGACGGAGGCAGCGTCGCGGGGCAGGTTATTAGCAGCTTGGACCCATGTAGCCGTGGTGATGATTGTTTGACCGAACCGCGCCTAGCAATTGGGTGTCTTGACGGAGGCACGACCATAATAACTGAAGTAGCATTGATCTGGGTGGCGGGCCTGTAGGCGAATACGCGTCGCAGGATCACTCGGCCGTTGTTTGCTCGAGAGTGGAAAAGAAGCCTTTTAATCCCAAGTTCGTCATGACTCCTCCCGAAAAACCGCCTCAGTAATGTTGCTGGCTGGTGTTTCTCTTCTGGACTGCTCTCAAGGGATGTGACTGGTAACCTGCGTCATGCTGACAATGCGCTCTCCGGTTTGGCCGTTGATAGCCAACATCTTTAGAGCATAGAGACGCAGCCCGATGAAACGAGCTAGTCGGTCTCCGTACAATATCCGGAAACCGCCAAACTGTACATCTGCAGAGATAGCTATGATGTCCGACAATTTCGCTTCTGGAGTACCAAACCCCAGGACCTCTATTGGACACAATTGTCTGCCTGCATATTATAGTTTCAGTACCCAGAAGAGTGTTCGTTTACGTTCAGGAGCGGCGGTAGTAGCTCATTACGCCACAACCACTTGTTGGCGTTGTGGTTCAAGACACTGTCATTCCGATATATAATCCTAGCGGCATTGTCTAGTCATATGGCTGTTAGAGCATGGACAGCTTGGACAGCCGTCCATTTCTCAAGATGTCGGTCTACAACCCGACGGCAAAGTATCCCTGCGAAGCGTGAATCAGGCGCTTGTCTCCATCTTGCTTTCCCAATTTGACAGAACTGTGATGTCAAAAAAGAATCTCCAGGCCAAATACTTTGCGGCGGGGTTGTTCCGCCTTTTCTTCTGCGATATCTTCCGTGCTGGTGATGATGAACCCATGCAGCCAGTCGTCTGAAGCCAGTCGTCTGAAGGGACCTCTACCTTTGCGGTTCCAGTGCTAAAAAAAGTGATTTCTTTCTCCGTCTGGATATTTTTCAGATCGCCTACATCAGTCCTCAAGGTGCGGAACGCGACAGGGCGAAAACATGGCATTCTCGTAGCATTGTCAATGCTAGTTTCTTAGGCTCGTCGTCTACGCCCGTGAAGTCGTGGTGTCGTGCCTTCCGCAAGTGCCTGTCAATCATCCAAATGATCAAAAATGAAAGTGCTTGCTATGTATCCTCTTGCAGGAAGGAGCATATCCCAATGTAAACAAAAAATGCTCATTTGTTTTGCTTTGTGCTGCATCGTTGTAAAAGACAATTATTTTGCTCTACGTTCGCTAAAGACATCACGATGGCATCAGAATCTAATGAAACTAAACGAGCCCAGTTCGCCGAAAAGGGGAGACAGCTCCATCAGGATCTCCTGGAAGAAATTAGGAAGCATGGCAATGAATTCAAGGAGTTCCCATACCATTTGGACCGCTACTTTTTCAGGTGGGACGACGACAATTCACTGGCGCTTGATAACGGCGATTTGGCCGCGTTTCACGATGCCGACATGCCTACAGATGGCTACAAATTTTGCCAAATTTGTAATTTGGACAAGGAAAATGATCCGGGCATCTATCAAATGTATATCCAGCAAAAGGGCGAGATCATTGTTTGCACTGACAACCGCTCCGATCGAGACATTTTAACGTCAAACCGATTATTTTTCTCAGACCTTTTGGCTCTTGCCTTCCAAAACGCTGTTTCTACCTCAGGGAATAGCAGCAAGAACCTCATGGCAATATGGCGAATTTGGGTCGAGAATGTTGAAACCAGAAGAATAATCGACCACATCTGCCCAATTGAGGGTACGACAAGGGATGTTGACCTAACTGACGATGACTTCTTTGCTCTTCTTGGCACTGTGAATGGGAAAACTATACCAAGAATGCTCGTTGCATACCCACAATTTTTCGGCCGCCGAATTGTGACAAAGGCCAGGGTTATAAACCATCGTGGCCGCAAGTTTCCGTCAATTTGCTGGTTCTTAGAAGAGGCTCCAATAAACGAACCAACTAAGCGGCAACAACGCAAGCATAGGCGGGAGGTCTCTAATGCATCAAGGAAGTCAAAGCAAGAAAGCGATACAATATAACCTAGGCATGTTTAAAGGCCCTGCTAGTTAAGGTCACAGAGCTAGTTAATTCTTTTAATCTAGAGAAGAAAACATTCTGTTAACCACCTCTATTCTCAAGTTTCAGTTCCTTGTTTTGAATCTCTTTTGTTTTCCTTCAAACACAATTTGGACCGGTTAGACAAGAATTCCATTATTTCAAAGGAACTCCGTTCTCGTCGACTGCACATTCTGTCAAACTTCAGGGCCAATTCAGACCATCCTGGAAACTTGTTTACATCCACGAACTTGGATGTTGGCCCGTGCAAGTGCTCTTCCCCTGGTGGAATGCCACACTCATCTAATAACTCTGGCCACGTTAGCCATGATTTCAGGGGATCAGGCTGTATCCCAAAAACCGCCACCTCGCGAGCTTCTAAGTCCATAACAAAGTCTATAGCTGTTTCAAGCGTGACCATTACGCCGCCTGTGCCAACGCCGTGCAGATGGCTTATTATCTTTTCAGATATGACGTCAAAGGTGATAGGCGCACTCAAATTTTCCTCCAAGCCTGTCCTGACCAAATAAACTGGAAGTCTTCCAACAGAGCTTGAATCCTCTTTGCGGTAAAATGCGACCGAAACCACAATCATTATGGCTTGGAAAAGTGGTTGTAAAACGTAGAACTCGTGATCTTGTACTACTTTGTCAAATGGACCGACACCCGACGCAAGTTGCTGTTTGTACTGCGTTCGTAGCGCAGTTACTGTCTCGCAAATCGATTGGTTCAAGCAAAGTAGGCTCTTCAAGGTCGAAGTGGATGGGGCTGTCTTTTCTGCATCTAGGCCAACCGGATTTATAAACTTGCATAAAAAGCGACCCCATCCGAGCTCGCTTCTGTATGGCTTAAACCAACGGCGATACATGTAATTCTGGATTACCAGTCGTAGATGACCCCCAAACGAACCAGGTAAGCAGTATATTGGTGCTGTTTTGTTGCAGATACCGGCGAACTGGTTACAATCCATCGTCAGGCTGCCGTCCTGTTGAAGTTTTGGTTCATAGATTCGGGGGCCAGCTTGGTGGAAGGCGCGCAGGCGGTGGTATTCTTCGTCTCTCGCTCTGTAATCTTGCCTTGCAAGCTCTATTGAGCTTGCCGTCTGCCGAGACTGTGGTGAACTCATGATGAATGAAGTGATGATGGAGGAAGCAGTGCAGTTTGATAGGTGGTGTTGTCAAAGGAGAGCGTAAATCTTGGAGCAGATGGTGTCGGCAACAGGTGAGGGGCAGTCGAATTTATACTGAGCGAGAGGAGCAGTTTTACGTTTGAATTTTTTTTAAAGTTGACTACGGACGTAGAGCATTGCAAATCAGTGCTAATATTTGCGGGGCCAAAGTGGCGGATTGCCTTATGACCCCCTTGCCCACGCACAAGACATCGTATACAGTCAGAGAGCTTGCTTGTTGTGATGACTTTGCGCTCGGAGCGCCAATGCCGCAGCCACGAACCTTGGCTTAGCGGCTACGACGCCTTGATACCGTAGGACATGCGACCAGTACGATGCGATTCGACTGCATCAGCTCTTGTGGCGTTGGTGGATTTGCTCCGGCATGGCAGTACCCTGCGTTTGGCTTGGTCAAGCGCCAGCTCCAAAGCTGCTTGGCTAATCATGAAAGACAGGAAACCATTGGGGGTATATATATATATATATTATTTACGCTAGTTAGCTCTATAGATGGCTATTACTAGTACTCCTGCTGCTAAGTTAAAAGGGAAAACCCTAATCTAGGAAGAAAAACCCTCTTATATCTGTGTTTAGGCTAGCGCTAGCCCTATAGCAAGCCTACGCTACTTAGTAAGTAGCCTATTATAAGTATTTATTACTAGCTTACACTAGCCTTATCCTATAGAAAGAAAAAAGAGAAAAGGAAAATATATAAAATAAGTATTCCTAGGCCCTTTAGACCTTATTTTAGTTTAGTAATAAGTCTATCTTAAGTCTCTTTACTTTTACTTAGGGCAGAGTAAATCTAAGTTTATAATATTAATTTACTTCTTATTTACTTTTATACTAACTCTTTTATAGCCTTACTTTTTAGCTAACTCTAGCCTAGTCCTGCCTTATTAGTCTAATAAAGTATAAGTACCTAGTTTTGCTTAGTTATTATAAGGGAAGGGTAGCTTTAACCTAGGACTAGAATAGTTCTATGTTAAGGCTAGTTATATATTATTAGATTTATTAGGCTTAATATGCTTTGTTTTTTAAGTAAGTTATCTAATTTATCCCCCCCCCTCTCTTATTAAGTATAAAAAAAAGCTCCCCTCCCTTTAGGGACTTATTCTTATTTCTCTTTTTATATTAAACTTCTTATAGGTTCTTCTCTTCTTTTAGACTATTTAGGGCTATTCTAAGCTAGATTTAGATTAATTACTAATATTTATTATAGATTAGAAGGAAACTTAGTATAATATTAATAAAGCCTGTAAGTATTCTAATATTGCTGCGTTTCTAGCTCTAACCTGCCTAGGAATCCGTGGAGTATAAGGGCTTTCCAAAGAAGTCTATAACCGCTAAGCAGTACAAGCGGGTCAAGGATAAGGATCTCTCTGTGAGTCGTGTTCGCTTCTGTTCCGGGCCCATTGGGGGGGTACGTATTGATCTTTATTGAATCTATATTTTTTTGGGCAAGTTTGCGATAAACTTTGTGACTGCGTTAGCGCAAGCTTTGCGAATGCAGTAGATACAGTTATAGTTCGCGACCGCAGTCAAACTCAAATCCGTCCGAGTTTTACTCACAGCATAAATTGACGTGATTCGGGGGGCTATGTATAATGATGAATTATTAGTTAGTGCGAGATTTTCTGCGGTTCAGCCAGCGTCCAACCGGTTGGAGTGGATCGAGATGCGGCGGCCTTCGAATTTGACCTTTAATAAATCGGGTCTTCTATGATCAGACCTTTGACCTGACCTTCGTTAGCTAGGTCTTTCGTTACAGATCAAGTGATCTGACCGTCTGACGAGACCTCCGACCGTTGAAGACCTCTCTGACTGACAAGCCGTCTTTTTCGACCCCTGGGATAGAGAGTTGTCTCATGAAAAGCGGATTGCTGCCAGACAATTTGCTTAGCGGCACCATTCTGACTCAGTTTGACCATTTTGTTCCCGCTCGGGGTTGAAGGAATTTTTGGAGGGAATGTTCTGCGGCTTGGTCGTCACCTGGCATTGTGATAGATTCACAAATCTCAAAGGCAAACCAAATACTGGAAGAGGCCCATGAGCAAGGTGAACAGACGAGGTGCTGTGTTGTCGTCTGGGTGGGGCTTGAACTCTCTGAACTCTCTTGTCGGCAGCTCCGCAATCGCACAGCGCGCACCAATGAGCAATCGGACAAACAAATTTTCGAATCTCGCAGTCCGTACTTTGCACAACGCAGGATTCAGCTTTTCGAGGCAGCTTCCCATTCCCGGTAAACATACGAGTGACTTGTGCCCGATATCATGGCCGATCAAACCAGAGATGCGCAGGCTCAGATCCAGGAGCTTCAGGAGAAGAGCCCCTACGACACCTACCAGACTTCCTTAACTAGCCGATACTGTAGCCACGAGATGACCAAGCTCTTTAGCCAGCGATCGAGGCACTCGATTTGGCGCAAGCTCTGGCTTGGACTTGCTGAGGCTGAGTCAAGCCTAGGCATTAACATAATCACGCCTCAGGCTTTGGAGGAGATGAGGGCTCATCTTATTCTAACGGATAAGGATTTTGAGATAGCGCGCATTGAGGAGAAGAAAAGGCGCCATGCAAGTCCATCTTTTTGGGAACCCAAACAGACCCCATTTGCTAATACTGCATACTACAGGATGTCATGGCGGTGCGTCTTTGTTCCTCGCGAGAACCGATCCATTCTTCATCATGACTAACGCTGAACACAGCATGTCCACGCCTTTGGTGCTGTTGCGCCAGCCGCCGCTGGCATCATTCACTATGGCGCTACATCATGCTTGTAAGTCCCACTCACTCCAAACCTATTTTGAGTATCAAACCTTGAGACTGATGCGTTGAAAAGCGTAACCGACAATGCGGAATTGATCATCATGCGGGATGCTCTGGATGTCCTTATCAAGAAGCTGGCCAAGGTTGGTGGTGTTGAGGCTTGATCTCACTGTGCTCTCCCACATTAGCCAAAATCGACTGGAGACTGACAATATTGCTCGTACAGGTTATAAACAACTTGAAAAACTTCTCGAACCAGTGGAAGAGTAAGCACTCTGATGTTTGCTCGCTGAATTTCCTCTGTTTTCTAGACAATAAGCTTAACAGAATCTTGCTAACTCAGCCGACATGTAGCTGAGCCAGCACTGGCCTACACCCACCTCCAAAGTGCTCAGTAAGTCTTTTCATTTACATTGAGACTCGAGAAACTTCCATTGGTCTCCAGTGGTTACTCTTGGTTTCAGTATTTGTAGCAAGGGCTATATGTGCTAATCTCGTTCTAGGCCAATCACCGTTGGACGTCGCTGTAAGTCTGCCAAGCTCCAGGTTGTCTATTGACAGGCAGTCGTCTAACAAAAGCAGCGGCCCATTGGCTGCAGGACCTCATGTTTGATCTTGAGGCTCTCGAGGCCGTTCGCCGGGGCCTCAAGTTCCGCGGTGCACAAGGTGCGATATAGTGGCCCTCTCAGTTGCCTGGCAATGGTTTAATATTCCCTGGTTTACCAATGGTCTAACTCTACACAGGTACCACTGGAACACAGGCTTCCTTCTTGGAGATGTAGGGAGCCCTCTACTCGGAAAGCGGCTAGATAAGGAGGGACGGACGCATTAGCTAACACATTAGTATGCAGCTTCCAGGGAGATGGTGCCAAGTGTGACAAACTCAATGAGCTCCTATGCCAGAAGTTTGACTTCCCCTCGTGCTACGTTAGTCACCACTCCCAGGCTCTCGCGCTTGGTCCCTTCGACATCTTAGACGCAATTGGCTGATTCACTGACTATTCGGTTTACAGGATATCTCCACTCAGACTTAGTAAGTCCCATCTTGTTGAACAACTTTCTGTCGTCTACTTCTAACGAAACCCGCCATAGTTCACGAAAAGTTGACCTCGTCATCGCAAATGCCGTTGCCGGAATAGGCGGTAGCGCCCACAAAATCTGCTCGGATTTGCGACATACGGCTCATTGGAAGGAAATAGAAGAACCGTTTGAGACCACGCAGGTGGGATCCAGCGCAATGGCGTTCAAAAGAAATCCCGTACTGTCTCAATATTTTGACCTCTTTCTTTGCTGACCATGTTTTGGTTGAGTCTGCTAACTTTTGTTGAAGATGCGGAGCGAAAGAATCTGCTCGTTGGCGAGGGCTCTCATCAGCAAACCGCAAAATTTCGCCAACACCTTGGCCACGCAATGGATGGAACGGTAGGGGAAATAGCCGTAAAAAAACAAGACTTGGCATTGCTAACGCGGAAAAAGTACATTGGATGATTCCGCCATTCGACGTCAGTAATTTCCTAGCCTCCGCAACGTCGTGAGAGTTGGTGGTGTTGTTGTCCCCCACTCCACTTTGCACATGACTGACACGAAGAGGAAAACAACAGGCATGGACATACCGGAGATGTTTCTCCTCGCCGATGCCATCTTAATAGGTCTAGATAACGTCACAGATGGTCTGGTTGTATACCCCGCGATAATCCGCAGTCGGTTCCTGGAGGAGCTTCCATTCATGTGCACCGAGAACGTAAGTCCAGTCCCACCTAACATGGAGGACTGCCGGCGAGAATGGACATGATATCTCGTTTGCCCCGAAATACATCAAGCAAAAAAACATGTATTGACAATTTGTAGATCATCATGAAGATCGTGGCCAAGGGCGGTTCGAGACAAGAGGCCCACGAGGAGATCCGCGTCCTCTCGCACCAAGCTGCAAGCACCGTCAAGAACGAGGTTTGGCTTTCCCTAAACTTTCCTTCCACATTTAGCTTGCAAGATTCGGGATTAACTGGCATCGTGACTTTAGGGCAAACCCAATGACCTTTTGGAGCGCATCCGCAAGACGGAATACTTCAGACCCATCTGGGATGACCTTGACTCCATGCTTAAGCCTGAGCTGTACATTGGCCGCAGCATCCAAATCGTCGAGAGGTACTGCGGACCTGACGGCCCCGTGGAGAAGGCCCTTGCCCCTCATCAAGATTATATCCGCCAGTCTACTACCGCTGAGCTCAACGTCTAGAGCGGGGATGGATGATCTGGTTGGCGCAAAAGGGGTTTTCAGGTAAGAAGGAAGAAGGAAGTTCCCATTATGGGTCAGGGGGTTTTTGCTATTGACAATGGATAAGCAAGAAAAAGAGCACGATGCCATGGCTCGCTTAGACAAGAGGAGTTTCGGACATTCCACGTCAAGTTGCTGCATCTGAATTGTGAATCTGGCGCCACAATGAAGTGACAAAGATGCAACTTCGGACAACCAAGGCCATGTGTTTCCCGCATCCCATCGAATGCGACCCGCCCGTTGATCTCGTGGCACGACTCATGAAAGGCGAAATCATGTGAGCGCCCAGAGCAGTGGCTCTTGCACTATTGGAAACAAGACGCTTATCTATCGTCTTGCATCAATCATGCCCGCCCTGCTCAGAGAAGCCGCGTCCCATCAATACACGTCCAAATCTGCCAGTACCCAAGTGCTCCCCTAAATGTACCATGTAGCAATTTCCTTCGCTTGTTCAGGACCGCTGCGACTCCCCAGCGACACCATGTAGACATGTGCTTTTTTTCTATAAATAAATAAAAACCTACGATTCACTTCCTGTCACGAGCCGAACAATGGAAGCGCCATGAACAACGTCTTCAATCGTGAGAAGGTTCCCGAGGGCGGTTCACGCGCGAGGACCCGGCACCCTCTGGCGCGGACTCCGCGGAGGCAGTGAGGGACGTCAAATCAAAGAGAATGGCCGTCAAGCTTTTCACGCAGCAAGGGAACTGGTTGGGACTGCGTCAAGTTCCCCGACTTGAATCCACGAACGAACCTCGGCAACTTACCCTCCCGCCGTGCCCGTCATTCCGACCAGTCCTTCTGGAAAGCTGACCTCGACGCGTTGTTCCGGAGGAAACAAGGACTACTTCGACCAGAATTTGGTTTTAAGTTCCGACGGGGGCTTTCTCTTCTCTTCTACTTTGGGAGGGGGAGTGGGAAGAAAGAGAGTTTGGGCTGGGCACTGACTGCCTGAGGTTGTTGACACGGTGCATTGGAACCAAGCAAATGAATGGATGAATGATATGAACCTACTTCCTAAGCCTAAGCCTATCAAACAGCGTGGTTTCAGCACGTTTTCCCCAGTTCTGTTGGCCAAGGGGTAGTGATTGACCCAAGTACGAAACGAAAGCGTCAGTTCCATACTCTTGCCTCCCATCAATGCGAGATGCCCGCCGGTCGGCTCGTCAGCAGTCTAGTCTATGAATCCACAATCACCCAAACACCACCGTCTTGGACCCGTTCAGGAAGACTCTCCGATCAGCATACCAGCGAACGGCCGTCGCCAGCACCTGGCTCTCGACGTTTGAGCCCTCCTCGACCAACTCCTTGGCATCCATGCTGTGGTCGACCCTGGCAACCCTCTGCTCGATGATGGGGCCCTCGTCCAGATCAGCCGTGACAAAGTGCGCCGTCGCGCCGATGATCTTGACGCCGCGCTCGTAGGCCTGGTGGTAGGGCTTCGCGCCCTTGAAAGAGGGCAGGAAGCTGTGGTGAATGTTGATGATGCGGCCGGACATGGCCTGGCAGAGAGTCGGAGACAGGACCTGCATGTATCGGGCGAGAACGACGAGCTCGATACCGTGCTGCTTGACGAGCTCGAGGATCTGCGACTCCTGCTGCGCCTTGGTGTCGTTTGTGACGGGGAGGTGATGGAACTCGATGCCGTAAGATTCGGCGAGGGGTTTGCAGTCGGCGTGGTTGGAGACGATGACGGGGACCTGGGACACAAAATTACATTTTTTTTCCAATTCTTCGTCAGGCGCTTTTTACTTTTTCATTCAACGCACGTCATCAGCGGGCTGCGCTTGGCTCTTCTTACCACCATCTTCAGCTGGCCAGTCTTCATGCGGAACAGCAAATCATTGAGGCAGTGGCCAATCTTGGACACCATGATCAAGACCTTCATCTTCTGTGCCACGGGTCGGAAGTCGTACGTCGTGCCGTACTCGGCCGCCAACCTCTCGAACGGGCCTTGCAGATGCTCGGTCGACAAGGAACCGGACTTGGGCCCGAAATGCACGCGCATGAAGAAGCTCTTGGACGCGGGGTCGCTGAACTGCTGCAGGTCAAGGACGTTGTGGCCGTGGGAGGCAAAGATGGCGGTTACGGCGTGGATGATGCCCGGCCTGTCGGGGCAGGACAGCGTCAGGATGTAGTCGTTTTCGCTGGGCATCGTGGCGGCTTCCACTTGTACGACGGGGTGATGGAGAGAATGCGACTTGGCGAGACACTAGACCAGCTCAGCTCAAGCTGCCGATTGAACTGCCCCGCTGCGGGGTCTCAACCTCTCGTAAGGAGTGATTGCGGAAGTGTTGACTGATGAACCACCTGCCTGGGAAGAAGGCCCTTTATTCACCGTGCCCATCAGTATTTTTTCGGCTATCGGCCATCGGCTATCGAACATCGGTTTCAACGAACCAATCAAACGTGTCATACAACGCAGTGAGGTATCAACAATCTGAATCATAACAGCCATGCTGCCGCATTACGACAACGCTCCTCATCATCACACGTCCGCCCCCAAAAATCACTAGTTCTCTAGTTCCTCCCATGAAGTCATGTTCGACTAGACCATTTCGTCGCCATGTCGGCCGCCACCAACAGCTCGGCGCGGAATCGAGCCATGGTGCGCATTGGAACCATATCCATCTGCGCCATGGCCACTTGCAACGTGCCCGTCCAGCCCATGTTCATTCATCACCCCATGCGCAGCAGCACCATGACCCTTCTCGACGACTTGCGAACCACCCCAGCTGGCCTTTCTCGTGAAGACGGCATCGATGCCATCGCCGCCGCCGCCATAAGCGAACGCAGACCCACGGTTCAATGGGATATGGTTGTACCTCCAGTCAAACACAGCAGCGTACGTCATCCTGTAAGCGGAAAAGGCCATGACTGTGCCAATGACGGCTCCCGCAAACACATCATACCAGTTGTGATACTCATCAATCGTCAGCGCACCTCCGATGAGCATTGCTCCCAGGATGGGCGCGTAGATCAGGACCAGCTTCCACATGGCGGGGTGGTAGTTGGAGAAGACCTTGAGCTTCGCATTCAGGTACAGGTACAGGTACACGAAGCCGGCAAAGGCAGCAGTCGTATGTCCGCTGGGGAACGACTCGAGACTGTCGTTGATCTCCTTCTCGTCGCCGGTGCAAATGTCGGGCGTGAAGTACAGCTGCTGGAAGCCCTTGGCGTTGAGGCCAGCCCTGGCCCGCGCCCGGGTGACGTCGGGCTTGCAGACGTCCAAGAAATGAGGGCGAAGCCCGCCAATGAGCCATTTCAGGAAGACTTGGAAGACTGCCGCCGTGATGAGAGAGTACAGCACCCCGATGACGCCGTTGTTGACGTCCCAGAAGGATCGGATGCGAATCTGCATCAGGAGAATCGCGGCAATGGGCACCATGGCTGCGAGAAACGCAGCCAGCCAGATGGGAATGATCTCGTCGCGGAGAGGATACGCGAACTCGGGGTAGACGATTTCGCCGTCGGAGAAGGTGATGGCGAAAGAGCGCGAGGGCGCCGGTTTTGCCATGTAGACCTAGACGGCTATAGTTTAGTACAAGAACTCTGCCAGCCCATTGCGCATGTGATGAGGGAAGAAGAGGGGCCGAAAACAACCTACGCCCAAACCAACCGCGCCCATGATAATCATGGTCACGATATCCAAGATGGTGTGCTTGAACCACTGCCCAAACGTCGGTCGCGAATGCATCGTATGCGGCTCATGGTGACGAGACGGCCGCGTTTTGGCAGTCACATGGCCCTCAGGCGACTCCGGTTTCCGCGAAAAGAAGCCCATCTTTTTCGGCGTCTCAAGTCAAAAAAAAAAAATTTGGCTCAATGAATAATAGCCCTCGAAGTAACTTTGTTGCGATGCAATAGGAACCAGACTGGGGAAAAAGCTCGGCTGGACCGTTACTTATAAAACAGGCGCCCGGGCCCTCAAGCGCACGGCCATGGTTCCCCAAAGCAGCTTGAGCAGCTTGACGTCAGCGTGATTCAAACAGGCTTACTAGTTATACTACCCGACGTATGTATGTACATGCATATTCCTGACTTCCCCTGTCTAATTCCCTGGTTCGAGACAGACACATAAGAAACCCGGGGTTTCCAATCGCAGCGGTCGGCAGACGGCATGAGGTGCGACGGAAAAAAAAAAAAAAAAGCAACACTAGGCTTTGCATCGTGAGCTGTCAACGTCATTTGTTGAGCTGTAATCTTGGCAGGGCCATCGTACGAGAGGCGGCAGACGGGGGGGCTGTGCCAATCAGCGGGTAGATACCGGGGTCGCCAATCCACGCAGACAAGCTCCACTTGGCTCAAGACACGCCCCCATTTAAACCTCCAACACAACCAATGGTAGGCCTGCATCATGGCACTCTCCCCCTCTAGACAAGACTCCCGTTTCGTCTCCCACTCGGGCTCTGACCTCTCTACCCTGTGTGAAGCTCCGAGGTCAACCAGCTACAGAATGACTTCGATAAACGACCTCGCCACGGCGGCAATCGCATCCTCCGCCCCTGCAGAAAGCCAAGTCGGCGGAGTCAATGGCACGAGGGGCGCCTTCATCGTGCTCGAGGGATTGGATCGCAGTGGCAAGACAACGCAGGTAAAGTTGTTGGAACAACGCTTCGTCGAGGAGGGAAGGAGTGTGAAGGCGATGAGATTTCCTAGTACGTCTTTTTTCTCGTTCATTCTTCTTTCTTCCTATAGATATCTATACGAGGTTGCCTTTGTCTTGCCAATAGCAACCACTAACGAGTTGCAGATAGGACAACGCCCATCGGGCAGATGATTGATGCGTACCTAAAGAGTCATGTGCAGATGGAAGACCATGTAATCCATCTGCTATTTAGTGCAAATAGGTGGGAAGCCGTGTAAGTGAATTGCTTCTGTCCCCTTTTCTTCTTCTTCTTCTCTCTCGTTTACCCAGTCTGTTATCTCACGCGCTGATAACTTGACTGCGATTTTCACCCATATAGCGAGCAAATAAAATCGCTTCTCGCATCAGGGACAACCATCATATGCGATCGTTTCTACCACTCTGGCATCGTCTACTCGGCGGCCAAGATGAATCCTTCTCTGTCTTTATCGTGGGCCCGCGCCCCCGAGAGGGGCCTACCTCGCCCGGACATGGTATTGTTTCTTGACCTGGATGAGCAAACGGCCAAGGCGAGGGGCGGATGGGGCGGCGAAGTGTATGAGAAGGCTGAGATGCAGAAGAGGGTTAGGGAGCTGTTTTGGGGCCTGAGCATGGGGGGGAAGGATACCCAGGGACAGGAGATGCTGGCGGATATGGGGGGCTTGGATGGTGCGCAGTGGAGGCAGGAGGAGGAGGACCTGGTGGTGGTTGATGCGGGTGGTAGTGCGGAGGAGGTGGCGGAGAGGGTTTGGGGGAAGGTGAAGGGGAGGGTCGACCTGGTTGCGAAGGGAGAGATTGGGAGAACAGTGAGGATAGTTCGGTGATGGGGGTGTGAGACGGGAGTGACATCTTGTTGATTCTTCGGTTGGCTGTGTTGTTTGAAGGGACGTCAACTCCAGCCTTGAACGAGGAGACTGCCTGCTCGTCACCCACGTTTGTATATCTCGTCCGAAATCGAGATTGTACGGCCGCTCGAGGTCGCATACAAGCACAGCCCTGCTCACAAATCGTACCAGTCACAGCACAGCACAAAGATAAGAACGGGTAAGGTCGAACGGTGGGAATTATCAAAAGGAAAGAGAGAAAAAAAGAACATGTACATGGGGATCGAATAAGAACTACAAGTGCCATGAACACCGTGTCAGGGTCGCCGCCCATTACTGTTGCCAACACCATCAAACACCTTTTCCCAAGATATATAATCCAATGTCAAGGCCCATACCAAACGATAAATACAACTTGCTGCATCTGCTCATACAAAACGTAAGACTCATCCAAGCACAACGGAGAAACGAGGATAAAAACAGCATATTATGATTCAGCTGCTGCCAAACCCGTGTCGTCTTTCGCGCTACCACTCTCCCACAAGTCGAAGCTCTCGCCAGTCCCCTCCATAGGCTGCAGCACAGCGGCATGAGACGGGGTTTCCGACTTGGCCATCAGTTGATCAATTACTTTGAGGGTCTCGACATTCTCCAACTGAGGCGTGGACTGATAGTCATCAGCGACAGGGGCTTTCTCGACAACGGCAAAGGGCTTGGCGACCGACTCGATCAACGGTTCTGCGGGCTGCTCATCATCATCGTCACCCGGGACAATGATTACCGAGGTCTCATCACAGCCGGCAGCGAAAAAGTCAGCCGTGTTCATCTCACCCAAGGCAATGCGCTCCTTGTCAACGACCATGGCATCGAGGGCGGCAGCTCTGGCGGACCGCCGGGCTGACATCTGCGAAACGTCGTCAGAAGGTGGAACATTCTCCTTGTCACGACCCTCTGCACTCTCCCGGCGAGCCTTTTGTTCGCTCTCCTCGTCGGATGAGATGTCCAGAACACACGTGCTATGTTGCAAAAGGTTGGTCATTTCCTGCTCAGGGGTATCCTCGTGGATGTCAAAGAACCAGCTCGCCCTCATGTCAGGCTCGGCCAAAGCTGATGAGATGCTGCTGCCCTTGGACAGGGCGTTTGAGCGGGGACGAGAGCCGTAGCTGGGGATGGTGCCCTTGATCGCGGCATCCAGAGAAAACGGAGCACCGGAATCGAGAGCAAATGATGGAGGGTCCACGCGAGTGTAGGGGCCAGCGGTCCGGCGACGGTTCGACAGGATACCAGATCGCTTGCCGCGGGTAGGTGAGCGCCCAGCCGGAGCAGACATGGGCGAGGACTTGGAGACGTTGGTGTTGAGCTTGTTGATTGGAGACTTGGGATGCAAGGTTCGCCTAGGGGCAGTAGAAGCTTTGATGGGACTGACAAACGCGCGAACATTGGCACTAGGAGTGATGGTAGCTTTAGTCAGGACAAACGACGAAGGCTTCTTCAACATGTCCTTGGTTGGGGTTCCAGAAGCAGCACCCTTGGGGCGCTTAGCAGAAAGGGAGGGGTCGACATTTTCAAAGTCATCCATGTCCAGCAGCTCTGCCTTGCGCTTGGTGTTGGACTGGGGAGTAAAAGCTGTTGATGAAGTCAGTCAAGGCCTTGTGCCATGTAGTCAAGCAATTGACATGGCGTCGCCAACATACCATTCTGCCTGTTCTTCAAGCTCGTCAAGCTCTGTAGGCGAGATGCATCAAGAGGCGCAAAGGGCTGGCGAGAGACAGAAGCCATTGTTGGTCAGCGAGGAAGTGATACGAGCCGTCGATGCAGTAAATTCAGTTGATGCGACGGTGAGGGGTTTGCAGAGGGGCAAAACAAGAATTGATGGCGGGAGCAGCGTGGTGGTGGACTCCCTCCAGGGCTGATGATGTTCTGGGTGAAGCCGGCGGGGTGCACAGTCGACAGGCTGTTGTGCCGATGTGTGATGGCTTGAATCGTAAGGATAAATCCACAACCCTGTGTTCCTTCTCTTCCTAGCAACTGTCGTCGTATTGTTGGCCGGCAATAATACTCCCAAAAGTGTTGATGACCGTTCTGATGTCTGTTGATTGTTTGTTATTCCAGTGCTGGAAGCGGAGGAGAATCAATCAACCGTGCTGGGAAAACGATGTGAAAATGTGAAAATGTGAAAATATAACAGGGGAGGGGAAACAAGTCGAATGAGCCAACGCGGGACGCGAGGTTATTAATTAAGAGAGAATGGGGCCTGCAGAAGCGCCCGGGCTCGCGGAAACAGCAGTCGAACAAGTCAGGATGGCCTGGGGGCGTGATGGAGGGCAGCCAGGGAAGGGGAAGGGCGTTTGCACTGGGACGATCGATCAACCAATGAATCAGCCCTGGGATATCGAAGCTGGATCGAAGGGTGTGGGATTGGATAAGCTATGACAAGCTATCGTTCTGGGATGTGAATCTGCGGGCTCTGGTCTGAAGATGGATGCGCGAGACTGACAGAACCTGACACAGACTACACAGACTACCGCAGGCGTTTAGAGATGACAGAGCAAGATGAGATGAAAAAAGTGTAGAATAAAGATTGAGGGGGGATACGGCATGAAAAATAAAAATAAGGCGTCGGGGACATGGAGATTAACGACCTGCCAGGCGGCCAGACGCGTTTCACCAATCCAATATGTGGGCGCGGCGGCGTTGAGGAGGCCAGCGGGCGGCCGGCAGTTACAGGGATGAGGGATGAGGGATGAGGGGATATGAGGGGATATGAGGGGATGGACTCTGACGCCGCTGGCAGATTCAAAGTTCAACATCCAACCGAGAGCCACTCATCTCGGCGGGCAGCGGCATCTTTGGCGGCTTGTTTGAGCTTGCTGGATGGCAATCTGCATGTCTCAAGCTCAATGCCGTGGCCTAGTCAAGTTCACGGGCAAACGTCAGTTCAGCAGAGCAAGTGAGAGCGGCAACACCGAAAAGGTTGCTACACGACTGACTCCCTCGCCGTCTCCTACCAGGCTACCAGGCAGGTCGGTCTGCGAGCGATTCTATGGTTCTAACTTGCGCATCAATGTTCATTGCACGACCACGACTCTCCACAGACGCACTAGTGACTAGTAGGTGCATCGCAGCAATGCCTCGCACCTCCTGGCCACTCCCAGCTTGCCAATGAACGCGTCGAGATGCCCCAGGGCATGATGCCCTCCCCGCTTTTCACCTCGCATCAGTCCACACAGCTGGCGAAAATGTCTTGCCCCTGCATGAAGCCGCTGTTCAACAGAGCCGCTTGATTGGTGCAACGGCCCTCCCTTTCCTCCCCTTGGCCACTTGACCTTGGCCACTGACATGAACTTATCGTCAGATCGCCAGACCCAAAGTCAACTTGGCACCATATCAGACATCAGCGACCGGAAGGCCAGCAGGCTTGTTGCTCCGTATTATTACAGACCTTGCTTCTTGGATCCTGATTCCTCACAGATCACTCGCCGACCGTAACTCGGCCTGCCGAATCTGTGACCCGGTCGCATTATACGCATTATCCCGCCTCCTCCAACAAAAGCTATTAAAAGCCGTCCACGTCCACGTCCGCGACCCCATCCCCCTCCGCGCCTCTCTCGCGCGTCCTTCGTGCCACCAACAAGTAAGTTGAAAGTACATGACGTACATGTCTGAAGCGAGCCGAAATCCTCTTTCCGCCAAGCAAATAATAGCAGCACAGTGCTTCCTCGGCCGTCCGCCCCGATTGCGCCCATGGAACCGAACCGCCCATTATGACCTCCTTTTTTTTTCTTTTTCATTAGGCCAGAAGAGCACTTAGTAAGTCTGCGCCATTTGCCCGAGTGCCCGCAACCCAACCACTCAGTCACGGCCCTATCCTGTCTCTAGCACCGTCGTTCAATCATCGATTCTCGCCGTCCTGGCCCCTCGGCGCCTCGTGTCTCACCACACGGCCTGCATCTGCGTCAAACTGACTAGAAACGGCGACCAACTCTACCACCTTGCGGCCTGCGACCGCGGCGCGTACGCTGAAATGTGTCGGACCACATTACTCCCGTTGCAGAAGCCTTGCATCATCGACAACCGTGCCGTCTGACTCCGTCGTAACTTGACTGACGCGCCCCTGTATGCCCGGCCCCAGCTTCAAGCCGACAACACGACCGCCGCGAACTAGTTCATTTGCAAAGAGAAGGTCTATCCTATCGAACAGATTTTGAACACAACAGTGTCAAGACCCAATCCCAGCGACACTTGTAGCTGCGCAGAATCCAATATTTCAATCCCTCCAAGCGTCCCTCCAAACATCCCGCCCGTCCCTCTTTCTCCCTCTCCCTCGCCACAACCACCAACATCCAGCCCAACAACTCCTTGTATTCATCAACCTCCCAGGCACAAAATCAATCATCACTTCCCATCTCGATCAACGACCGACCCCACGCGTCCTGTCCACGGCCACCGCATCCCGGCCCTCATCGCGACCAACCCTCCCGTCGAAGGTCGTGTCCATCCGCGACCCTAGCGCTCCATCCCGGGACGACGAAGAAAAGACCAGCTCTTTGTCCCATGATGTCTGAACCTCGTCCTCTCTTCACTTCGCAGCAGACTTGTCTGTCGGTGTCACTGCTGGACCGACAAGGTTGGTGGCGGAAGAGCCATGTCGACAAGTGTCTCTTCAGCAAGAAAACCATGGAACAGACACCCTCGGCCGTCTGGCCCCCAGGTCTCCTTTTCACTCATGCTATTTAGACCATGAAACCACCCATCACGCTACGTTTGTGTTCGAGGTCTCGTTTTTTGTTCGAGGATGCAAGGTGGAGCGTCGACCAAGGGGATATTTTGGGTCCTCATGCCAGCGTTTTCCAGTAATGTCTGACCTCGACTTAATGAAGGAGTAATTGGCTTGCCCCTCGGCTCTTCAGCTCGTGATGACACGCCAAAATCATTCTCTATCGATATCACTGGCCCAGGGACGCGAATGTAGGTCACTTCGTTCAAGTTTTACCGGGTTTTCTGCAGAGTTTCGATACCTCACAGCGCATCTTATCGTGAGCTTGACACGGGAAAACCCGCAATTCTTTTTCTCAGTGGCAAGTAACACATGGCCAAATACTCTCAAAGATCTGTGCGGAGCAGTTCAACTAATAACCGAGCCGCGACAAGGTGCAGGAAATGTACATCGTAGAAGTGATATTTGAATAAGCGATACTATATAAAGGCTATTACAGAGCTAACGAGTGCTTGCATTCACAATTCTAACCTGCCTCTCAATAATGCCCCCCAATGCTTTCGACATCGATCGTCTCACTTTTTATCGGGTTCGTGTGACCCAACAACCTTGTTGCCTGCCATGTTAACAGCTGCATGGTCCTCCAAGTTGTGCTTGCCATCACTTGCCCTGCTCGAAGAATCCACCTTTGCATCGCGATCGAGGACATGGCCACCACTGGATCTGCTCACTGATTCTGTAGCACCATCGTCATTCAAGTGATGGGCAGGGCGAGTTGCGTGACTCTGGATTGGCTTGTGAGCGGTGATGCCGTGTCTACTTGCTTTACTGTTACCTGAGCTGACGAGTACGTCTCTGCCTATATTGTGTCCATGATCGGGGTTGGAGAAGTGCGTTGTTTGATCCTTTGGCAAGTCATGGAATGCGACCGGACTGGCCAAGTCGGCCACAGGATCTCGGCTCAGATCATGATCCGACTGTGTCCTTGACGTCTGTGGGGGCGCAGTGGCATCATGATGAAGCTGATGTAACGGTCCACTTCCTTGATGGCGAGTTTTTGGATCAGTTCCCAGGTTGTGCGGTGACTGCACGTTGCCAGTCACGACAAGCTCGTCGTCTTCCAAAGAATGCTTCCCCAATACCCTGGCAATGGTCTGGGTTAAAGGTTTTGATGCCTCCGCATCATTCGACTCTTCCCTCTTCTCAGTCGGGACCAAATACTAACGCTGATCCAAATAATGAACTTGAGGATAGGCGGCAGTATTGGCTGGAACGATAGCATCACTCTGCAAGCTGTGTACATCCTGACGAGACGAGGCTCCTTTTCTACTTGTTTGGGTCTCAGCAGACTCCGGGCTCAAGTAGCTCATTGGCTTGTGGTATTGATATTGGCTGCCGGTGGGATCATCATGTTTGTGGCTTCCTTGCAGCCTGGCGTGCTGCCGCGCTTGGCGCAAGGTAATCTCTTGCTCGTTTCTAACCATCATAAGACATGGACAGAAGCAGCCGTCTGACAAGTCCGCGAAATCGTTTCCATGAATGCCGTATAATGCTCGAACAGTTGTCTGAAGCCTAGCAAATATGCACCCATAAACTAATGACTTGTTAGACGACGACTCTGATGAAACGAACTGAATGACGAGATACTGACATGGGAAGCAAACGGCCAACTGAACACATTCAGCGTTGAAGCAGCCAGAATCAGGAACATATTCGGCATCGGAACCGGAAATTACTGCCTTGAGACGATGAGAAGTTCGGGAGTAGATCCCACATGGCCAGATTGCTGCTGCCAGACAAGACTTGACGTTGAATGCCTCATCTCGGTCGTCCTCAGTCGGCCACAGCCAATTTTGCTGCAGTTTATCTTTTGTCTGCTTTTCCATGATTGCACAGGGGTCAAGATTATCAGATGGAGTAGAGTAGACTTGGCCCACGTCGGGGGATATGGTAAAACAGATCGCTGGATATGATTGCCGTGCGAAAAAGGCGAGGAAATGAGCAGTTTGATAAATGTATTGGACCCAACCAACGTACAAGAATGACGAGAAATGCAGAGCGGAAGAATGCTGGAGTGCAAGAAGACAGATGCTGATTCGAAGATGAAATGATCCATCCAGAGAGAAAGAGAAAGAAGACAGATGGCAACGGAGGAAGTGACAAGGAGTTGCCGTGAGCAAGAGCAGGTGGCAGACAGCTGCTCGCCTGCCTCGACATGAATTGCAGCTTGTCGTCCACAGAGCACTTGAACAGTCAAGACTCCATTTTTGGAAAGCAAGGTGAGCAGAGAGAGGCTGGTATGACTGCCATGATTGCGCGTGGTTTTTTTGCCATTCGATTCAGGTGGCCTGATATTGGATCGAGTGATGGCCTGTCATGGGGGATCTCTCCTACCAAGCAGCGCTTAAGCGAGATAGAAAGAGGAACTTGACATCGCAGGACACACAAACAGCACAGCGATGTTCTCTCGAGATAAGTGTCCAATAACAACGTGAGGAAATTTGTCGCCGGGTCTGAACCCTGGAGAGAAAGAAAAAAAGAACAAGAAGAGGAAATTTCGCCTTTCCCTCAAATTCAAAGCTACACCGCGGCAAATTTAACATAACCGTACATCTTGTCTCGCACTAATATAAGGATAAGTTCACCAAACCTTGCATTTCTCTTTTTCCGAGCGTGCGATCCGGGTCTCGCCAAGTTACATGGAAGCTGAGCCTGAACGTAGCGTTGTAGGCTAATGTGGCCCGAGGGTTGAACAGATCCGAAGTCTCCTTGGGGTGTGATCCACGAAAACTCTGCAAAGTTAGCAAAGTGTATAACTATATATAACAGACATGCTAACTATTTTTAGTAGTAAATTTATATAGAAAGTTATAAAATTAAGTTTACTTTATATTTCCCCTTATTTATAATATATTATACTAGTAAAGGCTATATAAATACCTATAATAAGATTAGATACTAAGAATAAAGGGAATTTTACTATTTTTTAGCTTTTATTTTTATAAGGAGTAAATTACTTTATAAACTTTATAAGGAGTATTATAATAAAGTTAGTAAAGTATTATAATAACCTTTCTTAGGGATTATAATCTCTTATTTAAGCACCTTACTATTAAAGAAAATAATAATAGTAATAATCTTTATATTATAGTATTAATTCTTATATACTATAAAACTATAGTAAGAATATAAAGAGTGCTTTATTAACCTTATTACCTCTAAGAGTATATTTACTATTACTATTATAATAATACTAAATTTATAACTCTTAAAGAAGGTACTTAATAGTTACTAACTATATTATAGGACCTTTACTATTATATTCTTTAAGAGCCTAGTATTAACTTTATATATCTTTTTTAAATACTAAAGAAAACCTTTCTTTAGCTTTATTACTAGCTTTAAAATAATACTTTAATTAGAGACTTATAATATTAATTAGTTAAGTAAAAAGTAATAGTATTCTTATAGATTTATACCTATAATAAGCCTTAAAGGAATATAGATTATTAGTTTTATCTAAGCTAATTATTAGTATTATAAATCTTTTATAAGTTACTTAATCTAATAAGGAAATTATATATAAGATTTATTTATTAGCTAAACCTAGATTATATTTTACCTTTTATAGAATTAAATAATAGATTCCTTTAATTTAATAGTATAATTAGCGTTATTAATAGCATATATATCCCTATATATATCTTACTTTTATAGTAAAAAAGGTTTTAGTTAAGGAAGAATAATATCTTATAAAATATACTAGTAATTACTAGCCTTAAGGGATTATTTTAATATATACTACCTAGCACTAAAGGTTTTATTAATAATATAACCTTAATATAAATAGCTTTATTAAAGTTATTTTTAATACCCTAAGGTTACTTTTATCTTAAAGATATAGGGTTTAGTATATATTAAGGGCTAATTATACTATTTTTAAGAGTTTAGTATTATTTATAAGACTAGGTACTTACTTATTAATAGCCTATAAATAAAGAAAAGCTTTTTAATTATTAGTACTTATAATTAAGAATAGTTATTAAGTAAGTCTTTAGGTAATATAAGTAAAAGTAAAAGATTATTTACTATAGTATAGCTAAATATAAGTTTCTTATCTAGATTAAGATAATCTATACTATTATAAGTCTATTTAACTTTATTAAAATATATAGGAAGGAACCCTATACTTTTAAAGTAAATAAGAAAGAGTAATTACCTCTAGATAAGCATAAAGCTCTTAAAGTAGCTACTAGGTAAGCTAATAAGGTAAATCTATACTATATAGGGTTATAAATTTATAAATAAATTACTAAGTAGCTTTAGGAATAATATTAAAGTATAGAATAGGTTAAGGAATTATATATTAAATAAAATTAGTAGTATTATTAATAAATTCCTAGCTTTTATACTAATAATACTATAAAGAGAAAAGTAAAGATATATATACCTATAGAAGATATTAATACCCTTACTTCTATAACCTAGCTAGGCCTAATACTAAAGTTTAATTTAACCTATACTTTCTTTACCTCCCTTAAGAATAATATATTCTAAATAAAAGTATTTATATAATTCTCCTTTAACTATATAATAATTTAAATTACTATAGCTATCCTAAGCTCTTTACTATATAATTAGTAATCCTTAAGTACCTATATAATATCTTTTATATTTATAAACCTTAGGGAAAAGATATATTACCTAAGGCCTATAGTATAAGGCCTAAGAATATTTAATATTACCTCTAAAAGCTTTATTACCTATACTATAGCCTTTTACTTTTATAAGCTCTTTAGTAATCTATTTAGCTATAATTTACTAGGTATAGATCTAGTAAAAGGGTTTAATAAGTAGCTATAGGCTAGCCTTTAAGAACTATAACTAGGAGAGTGGCTATCTTCTATGATTTTAGATATATCTAGTTAAAGGAGAGAATTATTATTATCTTAAATCTCTTAAATAAAATAAGGAATATTATTATTAATACCTTATTATAGGCCTCTAATATTCTCCTTTTTATTATCTAGTTTTAAAGAGTAGCTACCTTTTCCTATTTTCTCCTTTACTATAGTAAAGCCTTTATTATCTTAAGCCTTAAGAATTCTATTACTAGCTAGAAGGTCTAGTATAAAGACCTTTACTTACTTTATAGCTATAAAAGTCTTATTTATAATTAAAGGCTTCCTTATAATAGCCTTACTAAATCTCTTATAAACCTCTTTAATAAATTTAATATTTTACTTACTTATTTAAAGCTTTCTAGTCTCTTTATTATAAGTTATACTAGATTATAACTTTATAGCTTAAAATACTTACTATACCTTCTTTAGCTATATATAGTAATTCTTAATAAGCCTTACCTCCTATTAATAATTTAGGAATTTAAGGGTAAGGGTAAGAAGAAAGCCCTTAAAGAAATCTCTTATAATACTAGGCTTCTTATTATTAAGCTATTACTTATATTAAGCTTTAAGTAGTAAGTTAAGTAGGAATAGTATCTCTTTATTAGACTAGTAAAGCTAATCTATAGAGAATAGCTATAACTATAAGGATTAGGGTATAATATTAATTAATATTTAAATTATAAGGTATTTACTAATAAATTATAATATAGATTTAATTTTTTAACTATAGATAAAGGGAATATTAGTTATAAGGGGCTTTAGATATAAGGGTAGTGAAAAAAAGCTATAAAATATAAGCTTAGATAGTATAAAGTAGCTGCCCTATAGTAATCCACATATAAGTTATACTGTGGGTCGTCCTTGCTAACTTAGCAGAGTTCTCGTGGATCACACCCTTGGCTTCAAACCTCGTGGCAGTGGCTAAAGACTTTTTGTTGATAATTAATCCGGCACACATGCGATCAATTGTCAGTCATTTCTGTGGACTCACGATCCTGACGTTGCACAATGTGGTAGCACGAGCAGCACTACGCATTATGATCTGCAAAATGATACCGGTCATTTTTATCTCCATCACCTGACGACGACTCCATTAGAAGATGTTTGGGTCAATAAATCTTTTGATCCCATGATGCCAGTGCCAATAATAGGCACTGCGTTGTTGCATGCATGACATGTGGGCTCATGGCTGCATGACTGAGCTGAATAGGGATATCTCAGGGAATGGTATGCAAGATGTTTCGCTGTCCTTCCCGGCCATGTTTTGTTTGACCATACAGCAAGGAAGGCAAGACAACGGATAAATGATGGTGGATGACAGGTGGGAAACGAGAAATTCTACTCCGTATTACGGAGTACTCCACCCCAATTTAAACCAAACAAATGCAATGCCCATGCCATGGCACATCCAACACTGGCAGGTCTAGCATAGCATAGCGGATTCGGAGCTCAAGGCCCAGGCGCTTGACTCGCCTGATGAACCACCAAAACGCCACCGACACCACACCGAGGTATTTGAGATGCGTCTTCATTAGGCCAGCTGTGTGCTGCATTGCTGCATTGCTGCAACCTCATTACAGAGGATATCTCTCTAATCATAGCATTGCGAGCTATCATAGCTGCTTGGTCGAGGCGCAATTTACAGCACGCGAGTGTACGGACGTAATACGTACAAAGTCCAAACGGATTATTCCGTAGGTAAATGCTTGGAGAATGTCCGCAACGTTTGAAGTCAGTTGTGCAACGCCAGCGCGTGCAAACAGCCTGGCTGGCTGGATCGTCACAATTTGAAGCCGCCCAATCAGGGCAAAGTGTGCAGCGGCATCGGTCCCTTGTCTGCAGATGTTGTCGACATGGGTCAGTGGGGATGCCTGTCTTAAGAGCCAGCAAGCAAGCAAGCAGCAGCATCTGGTGGTATTGAGATGCAGTGATGGGCAATTACGGACGTAGGGAGCACTCATGACGAAAAATAATTGCTGGGGTCTCGAACTAGCCCCGGTCGCACCTCCCTCCGTGATGTCTGGCCATCCATTGAGATCCTCAAAGTGCCGTTTGAGCCGCTCCTGGGTCTCGGTCTCCCTGGACTCGTGTCCGGCGTACTCCATAGAGCGCCAAGCAGAAGTAACAAAAACCTGGGCGCCTCCCTCTCACATTCCTGCGCGGCTCTGCTCTCATTGCCCGCTTTCGCTTGAAAATCGACTGACCTGCTTCCTGCTTCCGTTTCTTCCTCACCGGAAAGCAATTAGCCAACGTTTCTGGCATCTTAATCGTTCTGGAGAGTCGTCGCTTGTTGCCTGATTATTGCAACCAATAATCCAGCACGAACCGGGTCCGGTTTTTAGTGCGTGGCCGGAAGCGATTTTTTTGTCCACATCCGCGCTGGTCTTACAACTTCTCGACCAAACAAACGACCACCTCTACCAGAAACGCACCTTGTCACCGAACGGCAGAGAGGAGACAAGACAATCACCAGACTCTACATTCTCTCTTCTTTCCACCCTCTTGTCGACAAGTTCAGTTTCTTCGGCCTCGGCGTCTCCTAAAATTTACTGCTTGCTATCGCTACTGTTGTGGATACAGCCACCACAAGAGCAAGCGTCCCTTACTACGTCTGGGTAAGTGCCATCTTGATCAATCCTTGCCTTTTTCTGTAGCCTGAACAGATATTTCTACACAAAAGCTGGAAACAGACACTAGGCTTCTCCCTTCTACCAAGCCATTTTTAAGACTCTTCTTCTAATCGCATTTCAATCAGACACCAACACCTAGTCCCCGTGAAACAAGTCCTCTCTGTATTAATTACAAGGCAGCCGCGACCATGGTTCCACAACAGGAAAAGGTCGAGAGCTATCCTTTGACAGATACAAACCTAGCTGTCCCCGATCCAACTGCGAAAGGGCCATCGGTCCGAGTGGCCTCCTTGGAGAGAACAGCGAGCGGTACGACTGCAAGGTCCGACGATAGCAATCCATTCGAAACTGATGTCGAAGCCATGATGACGAACGCCTCTATGGACAAACCGCGCGGTAGTGTCATCCTCACTCGCAAGAAGGATTGTCAGGTCTGGCCTGACAAGCGCGATTGGAAACAGAGAGCCAAAGCTGGCAAGAAGAACCGTACTTGTGCATTCATGCAACGACTTAGCCGACGCAACAGGATCCTGGTGAAAGTCCTCATCATTGTACTGGTCGTAGGCATCGCCGTCGCCGTAGGTTTCGGTGTCAGCAAACCTCTGGGAGCCCCTATCTGGGGTGACAAGAACACGCATTCTTGAAGCGGTGTACTGCGGTGACTTTTTCCATTGAGGATTTCCGCGAACACGTTTACAACTAGGATGACAATTCTGGCGCTTACATATACGTTTCTCCGACCTCGATATAATGTTGTAATTCCGTCGACAACTGCATATAGCGTCGTGGACACTCATTGGTTTTTTTTTTCTTTTTCGGTACATACTTTCGCTTAGGATTCGGGGATTTTATTGGGCGATTTTTCTTTTACAGCCATTGCAATCTTTTCAGCACTGCTAGGTGAAAACCTCGACCGAGCCGACCGAGCCGGCAGAGCCATCATTTGCATCAGCGTGGCGTTTTTCTGGCGTTTTAGACCCTGATCGGGCAACCCAAAGACGGGCACATTGGCATGACAGGCAAGACTGGGTGTGGAGAGAATGTGGATCGAATCGCTAGATCACGGTACATGCATGCCTCTGCTCGGAAGGACAGGCACGATTATAGAAGCGCGTCTAGAGACATTGATGCAATATGCAATACATTGTTGGCCAGAACGCGGCCGCACATCGAGCTTGGTCACGTGAAGTACCTTGCAAAAGATGGCATCTACTCGTGCTCTCCAGGCCATTAAAACATGGAAAACGCGCTATTGTGAGAAAAGCCACCAGGAACTTTACTACTCTGCAAATTCAGAGTCGCCACTATTGGCCAAAGGGCATGGCACCGCTTGCAGTACATAGGGAATGAAGTGCCTCTCCCTCGCTCTTCCTCCCTCCTGTCCCCTCTCCACAAAAAGACCAGAGAGACTAGCCGTGTTCCTGCACAAGCGAGCCCAGAACATGCGGAGTTGCCCCGCCGCCACACAAATAGCTCAGCGCTCTACGGAGTATTTGTCGGTCCGGCTGTCGCCAGCATCACATCACGTCCGCGGCTTCGGGTGGGATCATCCGCATGATACGACTTGTCGGCAACATGTGTATTAGACGGGAGTTTTGCTGGTATCCAGTGTGATCCCGTCGGTAGCTCGATGGGGTCTCTGGGCTCTGGGCATGCTTCGAGTTGTTAAGTAGTTTGGAGATGTGGGCTCTGAGCATGCCCCGAGTTGTTAAGTAGTTTGGAGTTGGAGGCTGATGATGCGTCCTGGACAGGCAGGCCGCGTGCGAGCATGGACGGGTTCGGTTCAATCAAGTTATTCATCGCCATGTCCAATGTGTAGGGAATATTGCTTGATTGCCATATTGTCTAATTGCCAATGTATCAATGTCAATGTTGTGTGCCCCATCGCCTTGCCGGCAATCTTGTTCCAGGCTCTTGTCTGCTCTCCATCGCTGCCTCCTTCTTTTCGCCATCCACAGTTCACCGGCCCTGTGCCATTGACCTCGCTGGGCCAGCCCATGATCCAAATAGCACATACAGCAGCGGGTAGATACGGCTGACGTTCACATCAGCCTTGGCACCTGCCGTTCCCTGGCTTATCCAGCATTGGAAAGCGTGAACAATATCCACCAGTTTTCTACGCCGTTTGCAACAAGCAGCACCGTGCCCACGCAAGCGAGCCCAGCCACTATCCGACCAGTATAGCCGAGTTAAAAAAAGAAATTAGTAGCGTTCAATATGACTACAGTATACTGGTGGCTCCCATGGCTGCCCTCCGATTATAGCAGCGAGGCATCCCGTTCTCCAGCTCCCAATTTCTGATCGGAAGTTTCGAGGCTGTCTTTGAGATCCAGGTGCTCCTGGATTTTTTTTTTCTTTTTTTTTTCTCCCTTGGGTGACGCCCCATGCCGAAGAAATATTGTCTGCTGGAATGCAGCGTCGTGTAGACCTAACGAAACCACCTTTGGCGATTGGCCTTGCAATTAGACCGATTGATACAGGAGCAGAGGCTCACCAACATTCTCGATTTCGGGGATCGTGCATTTGAGGTCGAACGCTTTCGAAAGGACAATTTTGAAAATCTGACGAGTTGTTAGTTTTGGCTGAGCCCAGCAGAAGGCAGGTCCTATGGTACCTTTTGGACATTGATGCTGTGGCTCGTACTCGAGAATATCAAAGATGCACGCATTGCCTTGGCAAATCGCCTCGCCTGCGAGCCGGTCAGCCTCAACTTGTGGTTATCATCTCCATTGGAAAAAGGGGGATTATACCTGGTTTGAGATCTCCTCCTGGTCCTGTAAGGGGAAATTGACAAAGTGATCGTACTTTGTTCCCACTAGGATCGGAATGGCCGTCTTGTTGAAGCCTCGGCCTTGCCTGTACCATTCCTTGATGCTGTTCAGCGTGCTCTTCCTTGTCAGGTCAAACATGAAAAGAATAGCCACCGCATCATTGCACACCAGCGGAAGCATGTTGACAAACTCCCGCTGGCCACCCAAGTCCCAGATGGAAAAAGTGATTTCGGTATTGCGGATCGAAATGGTCTTCTCCATAAAGTTCACACCCAGAGTCTGAATATAATCTTCGTCCCAGCTGCCCTCGACGTATTTCACCATGAGGGAAGTTTTTCCAATCTGCGCATCACCCACCATCCCGACCTTGATTACCACGTGGTTCCGGCCGTTTGCAGGCTCACCTGATCCCGATCTATAGTCGCTGTGGGCCTGATGTACCGGATTTGATAATCCACTTGCCGGCCGTGATAACGAAGGGCCAGATACGGGAGGTGTGTATCGGTGAGCGGGGTCGTCATCGTGTCTTGGGCTGGCAGGCGTTGCTTGATCTATTGACTGGCTTTGCTGGTGGTGAAAGCCATTGTTGGCGGCGACGTGCGGTGAGCCTTCGATGCCGCCGAATGTGTCGTCGGGGCCGTCGAGGGGCGTCAGGCGAGCGAGATGGTCCGTTTCCATAACGCCAGTGGTGACTGCGTTGCTGTGGACGTGATCGGGGGCAGCGTCGCCCGCTGCTGGCTGCTGAGGAGGATCCATCCAGTTTGGCAGAAATTTGATGGCGAGTTTTTGAAGCGAATGGACAGGCCGTGGCCAGGATAAGGAGCGGGCCAGGTTGATGACGATGTTGTAGATGAAGATGGACAAAACCGTTGGGCGCAAAGGAACGCGGGTTAAAGCCTGATTCAGCTGGCGGGACACATGCAATATGGCTTGTCAGCTTTTACGGCGAAACCGCACACCACCACCACCACGTTGCGATCTAGATGGGAGGATCTTAGCTCGACAGCTGTGGATGGCACCCAGCAGCGAAAACCGATGGAGATGAACAAAACACAGCACGGGACAATCCGTGCTGGGGTCGAGTTCCGGATTCGACGGCGGTGGCCGGGATGCAGTCAGGGGACTGGCGACGAAGATGAGGGGCTTGGGGGGCTTGGGCGATGGAAGAATGATGGAAATGTCTGGTTTTGGACGAAGTTACCATGGGTAGTTCGTTCAGTCGGTGCAGTGCGCTGGAGTCTGGACTGAAACCAGGGAGCATGAAATGAAGCCAACAAGCCGACCACCGGGCTGGGCCACAAAATGGGTGCTCGGCAATGGGCAAGTTTAGTGCGGTGCGTGCTCCGTAGGCTGTAGCAGAAGCCAGGCCAGGCGTACGGAGCAAACTAAACTGATCTGATCAGTTGGACCGGACCTGGCTGGGACCTCGTTACAGGTTGTGCAGGGGGCGGGTGGGTTGAGATCTGAATGCAACAGCATGGAACATCAGAACACATCCGACATCTCGTATCTCGCACACGTTGATTCAGCCGCCGCCGCGATATTAACAAGTAGGCTTGCGAGATCAATGACATCGACGTCTTTGACCATGACTCGAACCGGGCTCTGCCTCATCGACATCCTGCAGCTGTCAAGATCGCAGCTCCGTACTCGATTCTGGTTCGTGGCCTGGCAGCTGACTTGGCGCTGTGCACCACAACAACCAGACGTGATTTGACGCGTTTCAACACTGATGCGATGAGTCGTACGACATGAGACTCCGGCCTCGTTCATCCTTTATCGTAGATGATTCTACACTCGCGTACGCTTTTCAAACAACAAGCGCAAGTCGGCACACATCTCGTGTTGTCTGTTCTGTTTTCTTTTGCATCACAACTAATTATGGCGTAGTTTTGTCTGCCGGCCATACAATTACCGTTGTTGTTGTTGTTGCTGTTGTTGCTCTCTCCCCCGGGAAACTAGAAAGAGGTACGGCGAATCCACTCGACAGCATAATCATGTGGTGGCCAGGGGCATTACGGAGTACTGTACATTGTAATGCATCATGGCCGGGTTCTTCTACCCCATCTTGTTGAGCAATGCGCAATTGAAGATACCCACCTTGATATCGCGAGGTAACACTGCGTTGTTGATCTCGTAAACCACGCGGCCGGTAGATCTGTCTCTCACCTGACTTATTATTATCTTTGGCGAGATTGGTTGTCAGATCGCATTCCACCGTTGGCGCTTCGCGGCTATCACGCCACTGCATCCATCATCCGCCCTGTCGACAAGGACGAGAAACATGGAGAAAAAAATACAGCGGCTTCTACAATGTACCCAACTCTCACCCAAAATACGTAAGTTGCATTCTTTTATTACGTACAGCCGACGTCCCCAACATGCATCTTTCGTTGCTATCATGTTTCGTTTGATTTGATTGGCCACACCCCACACGTCTGCACCAAGCCAAATGCAAGATGACTAAGGGAAAATCCCCCACCCGCTTGTATTAGCAGCTTGCCAGACGTCGGCTGCATCCTTTCCTCTGTAACGTCCTGTCAAATAAAAACTTCGTTCGTCTCCCAGCGCCACGGCTATTCACTAGCAGTATAGCAAGCTATACACACCTGCTTCCCCCGATCCTGGACCAAGAATCGTCTTTTGTCTTCAATTTGGCACGTCCACTCCGACGCAATGGCCTCGATTGCTTGCTCTTTGCGCGCCGTCGTCCGGCCCGCCATCGTACGAATGGCGCCCCGCGCCGCTGTCCGCACCTTCTCGACCACTCGCATGAGTATGTTACAGCAACCTACCTAGTGGCCATCAATCCATGCGGCGTAGAATCCCTCAAGTGCGTGCATGTCAACATGATCGGATGGGTTGCTAACAAATGCTCAATCAAATCTCACAGGCTTGGTCAAAAAGTACACCAAGGACCACGAGTGGGTTGACCTGTCCGCCGACCGCAAGTCCGCCACGATCGGCATCTCTGAGTATGCCGCCGAGCAGCTCGGTGACGTTGTCTACGTCGAACTACCCGAGACCACGGGCGACTTTGTCGATCAGGGCGATGCCATTGGCGCCGTCGAGTCGGTCAAGTCGGCTAGCGATATCAACTCTCCCATCCGATGCAGGGTCACTCAGGGTAATTCCTCGCTCGAAGAGAAGCCCGCCACCATTAACAAGGTTCCCGAGGATGACAGCAACGGCGGGGGTTGGATCGTCAAGGTTGAAGTGGACGAGGAGGGTGCCAAGCAGTACGATGAGTTGATGGATGCCGAGGCTTACAAGGCATTCATTTCTGAATAATTGGTTCTGAGCGGACAATGATATCTAGGTTATGGGGTGGGGATGGAGGAGGGGGGAGGGGGGAGTGAGATCTGGGGAAGGGAATCCGGCGATGGTTAGCGAGCAATAGATGAATTGTGGTGTTTCAACGGGCGCGGAATTCTGGGAATTCCTCTTATTTGTATTTTATATTTGGACGCAGTTCAACTTGGCATAGGACAACAAACTTTGTTCGAACAGAGCGGTGTTCTTTGCTCGGGCTCTCCTGCTCAATTGACTTGCGTCACCCTGCCATTCCCTCCAGCAGGGACATGGTGGCCAGCGGCCTTGGCGTTTGGTGTTTGTCGAGCGGAAGCAATCACTAGTTGGGCCTACACCTGTGATATATACACGGCTTACTTCAGACAAGAACAAAATGTCTCGTCATCCCGATTGCAACGTGCCATCTCATGCTGTAACACCGTGTAACATTTGTCTCCAGCAAACTGCCTCTCCTGGAAGTGTCGATGTCGATGTTATAGAACTTGTTGTACCCTTGCGCCAGTGTGTACGCACTACTTGCTCTCCGGGCGAGCCTTGTTGATGGCATCCAGAATCTTGTCGGCACCCTCGCTCACTAGATCTCTCGCCGCCCTCTTCCCCAGATGCTCCGCCTCGTCTCTCGAAACCACCGTCTCGAGTAACTCGACATCAACACCCTCTTTCCCATCCACCGAAACCACCGTCGCTCGCAACTTGAGCTTTCCGTCCACCCATGTCGTCTCAACTCCGATGGGCACACTGCACCCGCCCTCCAGCTCCCTCATCAGACTCCTCTCGGCAAGACACGCCAGCGCCGTGTCCCTATCCTCAATCGTCCGCAGCGTTTCCAACACCCTCTCGTCGCCCGATCGGCATTCCACGCCCAGGGCACCCTGACCCACGGCGTGCAAGATGCCTCCATTATCCACATCCAAGTACTGCGTGATGTGCTCCCCGAGCCCCATGCGCAGCAGCCCCGCCGCGGCAAGCACAATGGCGCTCATCTCCGGGTCCTCGTCCAGCTTCTTCAGCCGGGTCTGGATATTCCCACGCACATCCTTGAACTTCAGATGCGGGTATCGGCGAGCGAGCTGCGCGATTCGCCGAATGCTGCTCGTGCCGATGACGCTACCCTCCGGCAGGTCCCTTATGCTCTTCCATCCGTGTCTATCCCGCAGCTCCCTCTTGATGGCCAGAATATCGCGGGGGTCCTCGCGCTTGGTGACGGCGCCGAGGACGCAGTTGTCGGGCAAGGTCGTGGGCATGTCCTTGAGGGAGTGGACGACCATGTCGACCTCGCCCGACGTGAGCTTCTCCTCGAGCTGCGTGGTCCAGAGGCCCTTGCCGCCGAAGTTGTAGAGGGCCGTGTTCTGGTCGCGGTCGCCCGTCGTGGTGGTGCCGTTGATGGGGAAGCTGTCCGAGGGGAACAGGGCCTGGAGAGAGGCGACGACGAGCTCGGCTTGGGCCATGGCCAGTGGGGATTTGCGAGTCCCGACGGTGAGGGAGTCGTTGGCCATGGTTGGTTGGCGAGATTGTCGGACGGTCGGACGGACGGACGGACGGACGAGGAGCTGGGATGTTTGCGCCGGGCGGACTGGCTTGTTTGTGCGAGGAGGGGAAGAAGAAGAGTGATGCAAATATGATGATGGAGGGGCAGCTTGTCGGTTTTGTTCTGTTGGCGGGGCGGTAAAAAAGTTCAAACCTCAGATGTCGACCAACAACAACAGGGTCCAGGTCCAGGTCCAGGTCCAGGTCCAGCTAACACGAACCTCGCACCCTGTGCTTGACCGAGTCGGACTATGCCACCGGAGCTGGGTGCACACTCCTTTGAACGAGCTGCACCTACATGTAGAGTTCTTGAGCTGGCATTCGCAAATTTCATTCGCTCGTCAGTGCATTCGCCGTGCAAGGGGATTGATTGCTGTTTGGGCCAAAAATGGCACCACAACGTTCGTTTGCGACCATCAACGTCTGCAATACCGTGGCAAGTCGCACGGCACCAAGTCGCTTCATTCGTGTACACCAAACAGCATGCCCATCAGTTTCCGGCACCCAAAAGACACGATATATAGACTCGCACGATTCGACTAGTTAAAGAACCCATCCGTGGTCTCCATCTCATTTTTCATTCCGGCATATTTTCATCATTTCATCACTCCCCGGCAACCCAATTCCACCCACTCAGAGATCATCGTTACCTTTACCTCACAGCTTCCCAAAATGAAATTCATCCTTCCATTGATTAGTCTCCTTGCCCTCGCCCTGGCCTCGCAATTTTCCCTCGCAGACACATCTGTCGCAGCGCCGAACTCGTCGTCCTCCCCTGCGCCAGGCATTCCCTCCAGCACCTTTTGCGAATGCGGCTACACGTACTGCGCTTCTGTGCTCATGGGAATGAGTATGTTTCCTTCAGGATGGCCCAGTGTTTGATGCCCTTAGTCTCTACTCGGCCACGAACTAACGATTGAACTCGCTTGCAGAAAAGCCGTGGACTACGAAACAGCTCGCGGATGCGTACTGCGCTACACCCCACGCTGTGTGCAGCAGCGGAAAACCCAGCACGGGAATCAACACGGCTTTGTACATCTGTCTATGCAATGATCCTGGTCAGAAGTATGGGGACAAGCTGGATCTGCTCTGTGCTTGTGACAAATGCCTGGTCGTGGCGCCAGATTTCAGGGGCAGGTGTGAGACGCCGTGTCGTTCGGGACAGTCCAAGAGCTCGATCGAGGGTCTGGAGTAACTTGCAAGGGACTCGATGAGGGGACTCGATGAGATCGAGTATTTCAAACGCCGGTCTCTTGGCTGGAAGGTGCAGTAGGCGTGGATATTGTAGAAGCTTGGTTGATGACCAAGGTAGTGATGGTTTTACAGCGGCCTCAGTCTAGTATGTCCAGTAATATTGAGGAGATAGTATGGCCCATGGTTGTGTGTGCTTCTTGATAAGTTTTTTTTCCAAACTACTCGAGCTATTGTGTCAGTTTCAGAGGCGCAGGGTGAATTAATTGAGGATGTAGATGTGAACTTGAAATCTGATCATGCTATAGGGTAGCGATTCTTGTAGTTTATCTCTTAGCTCCTCGGCGCAAACGAGAGCAACCTAGTCCTATGCAATTATTTATCCGGATTCAAAAATGATTTTGTATGCGGACACTCTGTGACGACATTGGTGAGATCTTGGACTAGTAAGAAGATATCGATGTTGGCCATGATTGGGGACAGTTACGGTGCCTACATACACGATAAGCCAATGTTTCGGTCACGAAATTATGGTAAAAAGAGCCCTTTCCGTCCTGGGTTCTGGGTTCTGAGTAGCCCAAGTGACAGCCTCAGCAGAGCACCTTGCCGTTGGGAGAACCGTGATATAGATCAGTATGCCGTCTCAGGCACAAGTACACATGGTATGTTCGGGCGGAATAAGATGCAAAAGAGCTGATGCGACGTAGGTGAAGTGCTGTGATTACTTCGATAGGCCATGATGCTATCAAATGGCAATCTGTCGAGCTGGTACAATGGCCTGTGCGGAAGCATAGGATGGCGCAACATCAAGGTGAACCGAGGTTCTTTTGGCTTGCTTGGAATAAATAGGAAGACCACGTAAGTGGAGTGAGGTGAGTTGACGAGGGCTTCATTTTTCGCACGGAGCCGACGTCATGGCCCGACCTAGCGCCGGGTTCCCCGCACGGCAGGATGCATGAATGAAGAGACAAAGGTGTGGAAGACGCCCAGGAGAAGGAGAATGCGGATAGATGGGATAGGGTGGACCGTGGGATCATGGGATACATAGGATGGGATCATGGATGGGATGGTGTGGGTGCCGCACCTTGCTTCCCCAGATTTTGGAAGGATGGCAGGATCCAGCTCAGCTTCGTGCTGTCTCTGCCCCCACTCGCCGCCTGTTAGGGTGTGATCCACGAGCCGGTGCAAACTTTGCACGAGTGCAAAATGCATCTAACCGGACACGCTAGCTATTTTTATTAGCTAAGATCTATAGAAATTTATAGAACTTTATCTAAATTATATAAATACTATATCCCCCCCTATTTATAATATATCTTTTTAACTAAGGCTATATAAATACTTAAAATAGGCTTAGATACTAAGAAAAAAGTAAATTTTACTAATTTCTAGGTATAAACTATATACTTTATATAGTCCCTATATAAAGTTTATACTAGTATAAAGTTTATACCTAGCTATAAGCTATAATAATGTTTCTTAGGGTTAATAATCTCTTATTTAATTAATTTATTATAGATAAAGATACTAATAATAACCTTTAGCTTATAATATTAATTTTATAGTGTTTTTAGAAGCTAGGCTTACTATAAAGAACCCTATATAAGCTATATTACCTTTATTAGTATATTAATTATAATTATAATACTTATAATACCCTTATAAGCCTTAGAGGTGCTTATTTATTACTAATAATATTATAAGATCTTTATAAATAGATTCTTTAACTATTATTAGAAATTAAATTTATAAATCTCTTTTAGATACCTAAGAAAACCTTTCTTAAGCTTTATAACTAGCTTTATATTAATACCTTAGTATACTCTTTATAATATTAATTAGTTAAGTAAAAAGTAATAGTTTTCTTATAGATTTATATATATAATAAGCTATAGAGAAACATAAGGTATTAATTTCTACTATTCTAAGTATTAGTATCTTAAATTATTTATAAGCTTATTAATCTAATAAGGTATTTATATATAATCTTTATTTATTAGCTAAAGCTATAGTTAGTTTTACTATTTATAAAGCTAAATAAGAAGTTCCTTTAATTTAATAGTGCTATTAGTGCTATTAATAGTATATATATTCTAGTGTATATTCTATAAAATTAGTAATAAAGATACTAGTTAAGGAAGAATAATATCTTATAAAATATACTAATAACTATAAGCTTTAAGGAATTATTCCTATATATACTAGTAAGCACTAAAGGTTTTATTAATAATAGTACTTTATTATAGATAGTATTCTTAAAGTCTTTTATAATCCCTTAAGGCTAATTTTATCTTAGTAATATAGGATTTAGCTTATATTATAGCCTAATTACGCTATTTTTAAGGGTTTAATATTATTTATAAAACTAAAGAGAAGCTTATAAGCACCCTAATAATAAGAAAGAGCTTTTTAACTTCTAGTATATATAATTATAAATAGTTATAAAGTGTGTTTTTAAGTAATATAAGTAAAAGTAAAAGATAATTTACTATAGTATTACTAAGTATAACTTTCTTATATAAATTAAGATAGTCTATACTATTATAGCTCTCTCTAACTTTATTAAATTAGGTAAAAAGAAGCTATATAACTTTAAAGTAAGAGAGATAGAATTATTACCTAGAGATAAGTATAAAGTACTTAAAATAGCTACTATATAAGTATCTTTACTTTTTATAGGCCTTATAGGCTATAAGATTTAGAAAAGAATAGTATAGTAGCTTTAAAGGGTTTAGTAAAGTAGTAATTTAGATAAAAAGATATATATTTAATAAATTTAATAGCATTATTAATAGAATTCTAATTAATATAATAATAATATTATAGGTTAAAAAGTAATAAATATATATAGCCTATAGACCTTCTAGATAAAAAGCCTTGCTTTTACTAGTAAATAGTATTAATACTAAAATTTAACTTAATTTATGCTTACTTTGCCTCTTTTAATAATAATAAGTTTTAAATTAAAGAATTTAGTAAATCTTACTTTAACTATAATATAACTCTAATAATTATACTTATTCTAAACTCTTTACTATATAATTAATAGTTCTTAACTACCTTCTTAATATTATTAGCCCCTATAGCTCTTTAAGTAATAATATATCTCTTTAAGCCTTATATTTAAGGCCTAAGGATATTAGATATAATCTCTAAGAGCTCTTTTACCTATACTATAGCCTAATGCTTTTATATACTTTATAGTAATAAATTTAGCTATAATCTATTAGGCATAGCCTTAGTAAAGCTTATTTAAAAGCTTTATAAGTTTAGTATTAAGGAAATAGCTATATTATTAGTGCTTTACTCTAGAATATTACTTCAAGACTAACTTTAATATTACTAATTATTCTTAAAAAAAGAATCTTCTTTATTAAGGAGCTTAATAGTATTATAAGCCTTATTATTAAGGTATTATATATTAGTATTCCTTATTTAAGACTTAAATTTATTATCTTTAGACTTATTAGAGCTTTCTTTTAATAACTCTTTTTATACCCTTTTAGTAATAGTAAAGCTTTTAGTATCTTAAGCTTTAATAACTATATTACTAGCTTTATAGTCTCCTAAGAAAACCTTTACTTACTTCTCTTTTATAATAGCTTTATTTATAATAAGAGGCTTTATTATAATAAATTTACTAAACCTTTTATATATTTAATAGATATAATTAGTAGTTTACTTACTTATATAAAGCTACCTATTTTATTTATTATATATTATACTAAATCTCTTCTCTATAGTATAAAAAGTATACTAAATACCCTTTAGCTACTTATATTAGTTCTTAATAGTATTTAGAGACTATTAATATTATAGGAATTTCCTTATAAATATAGGAATAAAGCTTTTAAGAATATCTTAAAGAATACTTATTTTACTACTATTAAGCTATTACTTATAGTAAGCTTTAAAAAGTAATTTAAGAAAGAAAAGGGTTTAATTATTAGTTTAATAAATTTAAGAGAGTCTAAATACCTATAATTAAGTGCTTTAGAATATAGTTATAATAGGTATTTAAATTATATAAGATTTACTAGTAAATTATAATAATCCTATTATATTAAAGCTATAGAAGGGAAGAGCTACTATTATAATAGTTCCCTTATGTAAAGGTAGTAAAAAAAGCCTTAGAAGTAGGCTATAATAGTATAAAGTAGCCGCCCTATATAGATCCATATATAATTTATACCATGCAACGTCGGTGCAAACTTTGCACCGGCTCGTGGATCACACCCGAAGCGTTCACGGCGACCCCCCAGAACTAACTGCTCCAAGGCAAGGTCCCCTCTAGCCGCCCCTCCGTGCCGCCTAAAGTTGCTGACTTGGCCCCTGAACACCCCGCACGAGCAGCTCCATCCAGTCTTTTGTCTATCGCGACATGGACTTTGGATGTCGTGTCGGGAGTCACCCTGCCCCCTCTTGCATTGCTCTCGGTCTCGGTCTCGGTCTCCCTCTGCACCATCGTCATCGTCATCGTCGCTTCCCGCCCTTCTGCGGACACTCTGAGTTTCTGTTCTCCGCGGTGGTCATATGACCGGAACTTGTTGCATTCACTCCGTCGGCCAGCTCGCGTGATGCTCGGTGACTGCTGTCCCTGCAACATCTCAGCATTGCCATTCCATTTTACAGTATAGGCGGCTTGATAACGCGTGATTTTCATGACATCGATCTTTGGCAGACGATGCGCTTGCTCTGATGGCGCTTAACATCTTTCGTCCGCTTTCCTCTGAGCTTTGCTGTTCTCCCCGAACCGCTGCTCGACTGCCACGACACCGATTGGCACTCAAAGGTTGGAATTCTCGATATTCAAGCTCTTTGCAGCCCAAGTCACATGCAATCGGGCCCATGCGGCCCATCCGAGGCTGTATTTCTACATTGCGATGATACAGATTGGCTAACTGGAATCGTTCTGCTGCACGTAGATGGGAAACCGGTAATATGCTCACGCCGCCAGTGGCACAATACCCCGGGAACAGCCAAACAGCCAAGCTCAGTCCCATCGGTTACCTGCAAACCTTTGGCGCTGGTTCGCCGCGCCTCTGTCGTGACAACAGCTCCTCCAGTGTCGGCCACGCAAAATTACTCCACCGCAATTGTGCCTCCAACAACGCCGTATGGCCAACTGACGGTCGGCGTACCGAGAGAGATCTTTCCTGGCGAACGCCGTGTGGCTTTGACTCCGGCCAATGTTGCACTTTTGCTGAAAAGGGGCTTCGGCAGGGTGCTCGTGGAGCGAGGTGCCGGGGCACGGGCTGAATTTCCCGATGAAGCTTACGAGAAAGCTGGCGCCACTCTGGCCGACGGTTCGCCGGCCGTGTGGTCAGGGTCTAATATTGTTCTGAAAGTGCGAGGTCCTTCAGTGGACGAAATTGAATCAATTCGGGAGAAGCAGACTGTCATTTCGCTGTTGCAGCCCGCTCAGAACAAGGATATTGTTCAAAAGATCGCCGGCAAGAAGGCAACCTGCTTTGCTATGGACATGATCCCCCGAATCTCCCGAGCCCAAGTTTTCGATGCCCTGAGCAGCATGGCAAATATTGCTGGATACAAGGCTGTGTTGGAGGCTTCCAACGTTTTTGGCAGATTTCTGACTGGACAGGTAACCGCGGCGGGGAAAATTCCTCCCTGCAAAGTCTTGGTTGTTGGAGCTGGTGTTGCTGGCCTGAGTGCCATTGCAACAGCTCGCCGAATGGGCGCCATTGTGCGCGGCTTTGATACAAGACCCGCTGCAAGAGAACAAGTGCAGTCGCTTGGGGCTGAGTTTATTGAAGTCGACATTGAAGAGGACGGTTCTGGAGCTGGTGGATATGCCAAAGAGATGAGCAAAGAATTCATTGACGCTGAGATGAAGCTCTTCAAGGAGCAAGCCCAAGAAGTCGACATCATCATCACCACAGCTCTGATTCCTGGAAGACCAGCTCCCAAGCTCATCAAAACCGAAGCCTTGGATATCATGAAGCCTGGGAGTGTTGTTGTCGACCTTGCTGCTGAGGCGGGTGGCAACTGCGAGGCTACGCAACCAGGCAAGCTAGCCATGTATAAGGATGTCAAAATCATTGGTGGGTTGAATCATGGCCAAAGTATGTGTGCATGATCACTGACATCCCAATCGCAGGATACACTGATCTGCCCTCTCGTCTTCCCACCCAGTCGTCCACTCTCTATTCAAATAACATTACCAAGTTCTTGCTATCCATGACTCCCAAGGATAAGGAATTTGGCATTGATCTCTCCGATGAAGTCGTTCGCGGCTCTATTGTGACTCTGAATGGCGAAGTCCTCCCTCCTGCTCCTCGGCCTGCGCCACCCCCAGCTCCCGCCAAGGCCGCTGCTGAACCAGTCGTCGAAACCGTTCAGCTTACTCCCTGGCAGAGGAAAACGCGGGAAGTGGCTGCTATTACCGCTGGAATGAGTAGTGTCCTCGCTCTGGGGAAATTCACCGGTCCCCTTTTCATGTCCAATGCTTTCACTTTTGGTTTGGCCAGCTTGATTGGTTATCGTGTTGTTTGGGGAGTTGCTCCCGCACTCCACTCCCCTCTCATGAGCGTCACAAATGCCATCTCTGGCATGGTTGGCGTCGGTGGTCTGTTCATCTTGGGAGGCGGTTATCTTCCAGGCACCATTCCCCAACTCTTTGGTGCTCTGAGTGTTCTGCTGGCCTTTGTCAACGTTGGTGGCGGTTTCGTCATCACCAAGCGAATGCTGGACATGTTCAAGCGTACGTTCTCCTATCTACTAAATCTACAAAAGGTTGAGTGGAAGACTAAATCGTACATTAGGCCCGACCGACCCTCCCGAGTATCCCTGGCTCTACGCCGTTCCCGCTGCCGTCTTTGGCGGTGGTTTCATAGCAGCAGCCTCCACTGGAGTTGCAGGTCTCGTCCAGGCTGGTTATCTGATAAGCTCAGTTCTCTGTATCGGTTCCTTGTCTGGCCTCGCGTCTCAAGCCACTGCTCGCATGGGAAATATGCTTGGAATCCTCGGGGTTGGCTCTGGCGTGCTTGCAAGCTTGCTTGCTGTTGGATTCTCACCTGAAGTTCTCACCCAATTTGCCGGACTCGCCACCATTGGCGCATTAGCAGGTCAGTTCCATCGACACCTTATTCATTTGACATGTGAGTTGACCAATAGCTAGGCATGCTGATCGGAAAACGAATTACGCCAACTGATCTTCCTCAGACTGTTGCAGCACTACACTCTGTTGTTGGGTTAGCTGCCGTCTTGACTAGCATCGGCAGCGTCATGGCGGATGTCACGGATATCTCAACACTGCATATGGTCACTGCATATCTTGGCGTTCTCATAGGCAAGTTGCGTCTTCTCCATTTGCGCGGTTTGTCTAACGCTTCCTAGGTGGCATTACATTTACTGGATCACTCGTGGCTTTTATGAAACTCGGAGGAAAAATGTCGTCTCGCCCAACCATCTTGCCGGGCCGCCACGCAATCAACGGAGGATTGCTTGCAACGAACATAGCAACGATGGGTGCCTTTATCACGATGGCCCCAGGAAGCCCCATGATTGCTGCTGGTGCACTGGCTGCAAATACGATCCTCAGTTTCGTGAAGGGATACACAACCACAGCAGCCATTGGTGGCGCTGATATGCGTAAGACGAAACCCAAAAAAAAAAAAAACTGAAGCATGTAATCATGTAAGGGTGAACGCTAATGTATCTCTAGCTGTCGTCATCACTGTTCTGAACGCGTACAGTGGATTTGCTCTCGTGGCGGAGGGCTTCATGCTAGACAACCCTCTTCTCACCAGTGTCGGAGCTCTTATAGGAGTGTCTGGCTCAATTCTGTCATACATCATGTGTGTAGCGATGAATCGATCGCTTACGAACGTCCTCTTTGGTGGCCTATCGACACCAACTCAAGCACAGGAGTACAAACCTGAAGGCCAAGTCACACAGACGAGCGTTGATGACCTGGCCGAGGCAATGCTAAACTCAGAATCAGTCATACTGGTGGTTGGATATGGCATGGCAGTGGCCAAAGCCCAATACGCCATCTCATCTATTGTCTCGCATTTGCGATCAAAGGGTATTACCGTGCGCTTTGCTATCCACCCAGTAGCCGGTCGAATGCCCGGCCAGTGCAATGTGCTACTTGCTGAAGCGAGCGTTCCCTATGATATCGTCCTCGAGATGGATGAGATCAATGACGACTTTCCCGACACGGACCTGACCGTCGTCATTGGTGCCAATGACACCGTCAATCCGATCGCCACGGAGAAGGGTAGTGCCATTGAGGGCATGCCCGTGCTCCACGCATGGAAGAGCAAGCAGGTTGTGGTTATGAAGAGAGGCATGGCTAGTGGATATGGTGAGTTTGGCCTGCAAAAGCTCTTTGAGCACGCATGCCGGCAACTGAACTAACATGCATCAGCGGATGTGCCTAACCCGATGTTCTACATGCCCAATACAAAGATGTTGTTTGGTGATGCGAAAAATTCTTGCGAAGGTATGTGTCTTGAAAAATAATGACATGAGTTTTGGTTCTGACTGTTTCCTAGCTATCAAGACAGCCATCGAGGCTAAACTGTAGGAACCTTGACGTTTAAAAAAAAAAATTTGATTGCAAATAGTCGCCGGCTATTTGTTCAATATTGGCAGTAGATAACCTAGATGGCTAGACGCTGTTGAGAAATTGGATATTTTCCCCACGTCCGTCTCGATTCGTTAAAGATAGTCTTGCGGCGCTGTGAGATGCACATGTGTAACAAACCCTCGGAAGCGCGATTGTCTGCCTACGCGTTCAGTAGTTCGCGCTTTCGAAAACGGTCAATTCATCGAACCTGGTGTCAATTCGTACTGGCATGATCCGCCATATGCCCCTCCCCCCTATTACACAAATGCAAGTCTGTAGCACAAAAGAAGACTGGCGTGATCTCACTCATTTAGCTGTACCAGTCCATATGTACAAATGCGCCCCTCCTCCCAGAAATCACGATCTCTGCGCAGCAACGGGCTCCCATGCCGAAATCTTGGACTCGGTCCTGTTATATCAATCTTGTCAGTGCTGAGCGACCCCGGAGGAGAGCATTCAACCCCGAGCCATGACTCATCCGTGGTCCGATGGAAGCTGGAGAAAACTAGTCGCCGACTCACGTGCTGTATGTTTTGAATGCGCCCCTCGTCATCGTGTAGTTGGGAATGGGATACGGTTTCTCAAACTTCCTCAATCCAGGGGCGATCAGGGCGTCCTCGGTGGGGGGCCTGTCCAGCAAGTAGGACATCCACGCGTGCCAGCCGGGCTCGATCTGAGAGGCGTCGTAGTCGTGCTTGGCGTACTCGACCCAGCGGGTTCGCAGGGGCAATTCCTCCATGTTCTCGAAGTACTTGTTGCCGGCACGGTCGGTGCCCACGAGGCGGCCGTGTTTGGTATCACCTATATACTGTTGTTTTGGGAAAAGGGACAAAGATTAGTCGTGTGCTGCTTTTTCTCTTCTTTTCTTTTGTTTGGAGATTGGCGAGCTATATGTAATTTACCAGCATTTGACGGAAGTAATCCTATCTCACGGAGTCAGTAAAATCGACGGGGTGGAACGGAGTTGGCGATGGACGACGGACGGACCTTGATTCCGACCTTGCGGAGGTTGCTTAGGGTACGTGAGAGGGTCGACATGCTGGCGACTGAAGGAATTTTGCCTGGGAAAAAGTTGGATGCGATCGGAGAGGCATTTGACGGGGGTCCGGAGTTGGTGGTTTCGTCCCGGGCTGGCCTGGCCGGCGAATCTTCGGGTGGTTTGTGAGTCTAATCAGGGAAGCTTCAATTGGTATAGCTTCGTGGCGGGATGAAGCATGAGAAAAACAGCAACATTTCTCCAAATAAATCTTTCTACGGCCAAGCATCTCCGTCCTGTGTGGAATTAGAAACATGCTTGCTCGCGCATGTAGCCGGTGCGTAGGTCGGTCGCGCCCAGGTCCGCGAGCAAATGCAGTTTCCTCCAGAGTCCAACGCAGACCCTTTGGCACCGCGCCTGGCTCGACAGCGGCAACGACACACGCGAATGGGTTGGGAACGGGCTCGCTGGCGCCTATTGTCAGCGAGCTCGACCGCATGGCGCCGAGCTTTGACATTCGAGGAGAAGATGTTCACATCATTCAGTCGCCGGCCGAGTTCTACGAGACTTTGAAGGTATGTCCCCCCCCCCTTTTTTTCCAATTCCAGTCACCGTCCCACATTGTCGAGAAGGGGTGTAGACTGATTCTGTGCGTCCGTAGGCTCGAATCCGGATTGCGAAGAAGCGAATATTCTTATCGACATTGTACATTGGGAGGTCTGAAAGGGAACTCGTTGGGACGCTCCAAGAGGCGCTTCGCCGCAACCCCCAGCTCAAGCTGAGTATCCTGACGGACTGCCTCCGGGGAACCCGAGAGGCTCCTGATGCGTCGTGCGCCTCGCTATTAGCGCCGCTCGCGTCCGAGTTCGGGGCCGACAGAGTCGAGATCCGCATGTATCACACGCCGAATCTCACGGGCCTGAGGAAGAAATACGTTCCCAAGAGAATAAACGAAGGGTGGGGGCTGCAGCACATGAAGCTGTACGGGGTTGATGACGAGATCATCATGTCTGGGTATGTGGGAAAAAAAAAAAAAAAAGTGGCCGCCGGAAGACCGCTCGCATGACATGAAGCTGGTCAGAATGAAGCTAATCATGGTCCACAAAACAGGGCTAATTTATCAGCCGACTACTTCACGAATCGTCAGGATCGGTACCACCTCTTCTCCTCGAAAGAGATGACGGACCATTTTTGCAGGGTCCATGCCGGGGTCGGGTCCTTCAGTTTTCTCGTCGAGCCGTCGCAGACCCTGCCGGGTTTGCGCTCACTTGGCCTGCGACCAATTCGGCGCCGAACCCAGTCGAGGAGCCGCAATCGTTCATCGAGAGCTCGAGCTCGACGCTGAAGCGTCTCGTGGCACCCGGCGGCTCAGCAGGATCGCCCAGGAGCGGGCTGGCCAACACCAGAGTGTACATGCTCGGGCAGTTCTCCCAGGTCATGCGGCCGGACTACTCTACTGAACTCCCCGTCCTGACGCGTATCCTCGAGCAACTGGCGTTGCCACAGTACAAGGGGTCATCATGGACGTTTACGGCCGGATACTTCAACCCAGCCCCGTCATTGAGCAAGCTGCTCATTGGCACGGCATCTACCAACAATACCGTCATCACGGCGGCCCCGGAAGCGAATGGTTTTTACAAGTCCAAGGGCGTCTCGGGTCTCCTGCCCGGCGCGTATGTTCTGCTCGCCAGGCGATTCCTGGACGACGTTCATCGCAGTCGTCGAGATGGCGACATTGCTCTCAAGGAGTGGCGGCTCGGAACCGCTGCTCAGCCTGGTGGTTGGACGTACCACGCCAAGGGTCTCTGGGTGACTATGCCTGAGCAGGCGAACCCTTCGATCAGCATCATCGGAAGCTCAAACTACACGAAGCGCAGTTACTCGCATGATTTGGAAGTGGGGGCGCTGATCGTTACAAAGGACGAGAAGTTGATGACGCAGCTGGGAAACGAGCAGACTTGGCTGCAGGCGCATGCGCGGAGGGTCACGAGGGACGATTTCGCAAAGAATGAGAGGAGGGTTGGGTTGCAGGTTAGGATCGCCATGTGGATTGTGTCTCTTGTGGGGGGTGCTTTGTAAAATAGTGTAGAATATTGCATTTTGCGCGTGGCATTACGAGATACCCCCGCTAGACAAATAGAAGTTATGCTGGCCTGACATTTGCCATCTCTGATTGATTCTTCCCTGTTTTACAAGATGGCTTCTTCTCCAGCGGAACGGGCAATTTCGGCAGGCCCTTGACGGCGACGCGGGTGATCAAGTCGCTCTGGTGTCTTTGAATCATCTCCTTCAGACGCTTCTCTCCATGACCACGCTGCCCGTTTCCAAAAGGTCCTTGACATCGACATGCTCCAGGTCCAGAGCGCGTCCTTCCCGCGGCAGCTGTTCCATGGCCTCGTACAGCCGCTCCCTCGGCTCGCCTGTGGTGACGAACAGCGTTCGACCGTTTGTCCGACCGAGACCCAGCGCATCTAGCACGCTCTTCATATACTTTTGCAGGTACGACTCTCTCAGACCGTCCTTCAGATATCTGTCGGCCAGCATCTCAAAGTCAGCCGGCATGGCGAGGTCCATGCCGTCCTCGCAGATGATGAGCTCGCCTCTCCTGTAGCGGTAGCTCAGAGCTGTTCGCCAGGCCTTGTCGTAGACTTTGCGGTTGAGCCTCGTGCCAAAGTCGCGTGGATGAGGACCAAAAGTCTTGCCACCGCCGCGGAGGAGGGGGTTCTGCTTGCTCCCAAGACGAGCGCGGCCTGATCCCTTTTGGGGCCGGATTTTCGATGCGAACCGTGGACGTCGTAGCGGGTTTTGCTGGATGCCGTGCCCTGGCGAGTGTTGTCGCCTTCGTAGACGACGGCATGGTGGAGGATGTCGCGGCGGAGGGGGAGGTAGAGATGTTTGACGGACCATTGCTCGAGGGAAGTCGGTTCGAGGGAGGGAAGTTGTGGATTGTGACGGGAACGGTTGAGGCTGGCAGAAGAGTTAGTCAGCTTTGGTGGGGAGAAGGGAGGTTTCTTGATGTCCCATCTATCAAGGGGAGGGGGAGACTGCTGTGTTGGCAGAGATGCATCGTACTTGGGTTCCAGGACTGGAGGATGGATTGCGTGGACGCTGATCTCGTGACACCTCGCGCAGGCACTTCGGTGGCCATTGATCGAGCGAAAGCTTTGCTCAAGGGTGCAGCCTTTGGAAAATCAGTACATGTCGTCACGGTTGCCATTGTTGAAAACGTCTTGGTCTTTTGATGAAGCTCACCTGGTGAGAAACCCTCAGGGCAGCCATTGCCTCGTTGAGGAAGCCCAGCCCTGATTTGGAGGCCATCGTCAGTTGCACTCTGCCGACACGCTGTTGGATATTCGCAGTCAGCCCGAAGCTGTCGCTGTGTGCCTTGACGAATTGCGATTGCGAGGTTGCGCTGGGCTCAAAAAAAAACCCCCCCCTCTTCCCCGGGAAGGCCAAAAGGGGCCTCGATGTCTTGTTCCGCGCCAGAAGCCTCGAAGTGGGTCCATCCGCGAGCTGCCCCCCCCAAGCATCAAATTATGGAACTCGAGCATTTTTCTGAGCTTCACAACGAAAAAAAAAAACATCGCCGGATAGCAACTTCACGTTTCGCCCATCGCGCATGTCGCACATCGTGCCCGACACAGCATGTCAAGGTGTCAGGCCGTCGCGCGGCCGCTTGCCAGGCAATTGCGGCAGCCATGTGCCTTCCGACCGCTCACTACCGGCGCAGCACGAGCTGCTGAGGTTCACGAGCAGGGTGCCGTCGCCGCCTCATCCTCCGCGGAACCGAGCGCTCTGGACCTCGACCCGAATACGGTGCTTCCCGAATTTGAAATGCACTTGATGAAGGCCGGCAAGATGCCGATTGGCTCGAGACGACGACGAGTGGCGATGCGGACGACGCAGAATATCCCCTTTGAGCAGTTGCCGTACCAGGCATTTCAGGAGGCTCGGAGGATTTTGGCGGCTGACCGAGAGGACAAGCTGTTGAAAATCAATGCCGGGCTCGAAAAGATGTCCCGGCTGGAGAGCAAGGATGCCTCTGAGGTTGTCGGTGGACAGAAGATGAAGGACACCAAGCTGGCCAGTTTGAGGAGGGAGGTGGAGAGGTTGAAGCTTCTTGCGGATGCGAATGATCCTTTGGTTAAGAAGAGGTTCGAAGATGGATTGGGTGAGCCTCCCCCCCCCCCCCCTTCCGCTCCTTCTCAGTTTGCCCGCGACATTGTGGAAATATGTATCTGTTGCAACAATTTGCTAATACCTTCCGACTTCAGGCGACATGAACAAGCCCATCTACCGCGCCCTCGCGGAGAAGAAATGGCGTTCCTACGACCATCGTCTCATCACGCAGAGAATCAAGCAGTTCAATATAGTCCCCGATATCCTCCCCAAACTTGAGCCCACCGCCGACGTTCAGTTATTCTTTCGCCAGTCCAAAGTTGCCCCTGGCACGATTGTCGACAGTCTCACCAGTGAGAGTGCTCCACGTCTACGAGTGCAGGTCTTCGACAAGGGTGAACGTCTCATCACCGTTGTGGTGCTCGACTCGGATGTCCCCGAGGTTGAGAGCGATGGCTTCACAAAAAGATGCCACTACCTGGCTGCCAACATCCCCCTGAGCCCCACGGATACATCTCTGCCCTTGAGCAAGATCATGGCCGAGGACCAGTTGGCTGTGCCCTGGCTCCCCGCCTTCTCACAAAAGGGAGCCCCCTACCACCGAGTGGGCGTCTACTTGCTCGAGCAGAAGCCCGGCGAGAAAGTCGACGTGTCCAAGTTGAAGGAGCTGTACTCGGGCCGCGATGGCTTCTCTCTCAAGTCGATGCGGGACAAGTTCGGCCTCACGCCTTTTGGATTCACCATGTTTCGTTCGGTCTGGGACGAGAACACGGCGGCTGTCATGGCTCGACACGGCATCCCCGGGGCTGATGTGGAGCTGCGACCGACGCGCGTTCACAGCCTCAAGCAGCCCGTCAAGCCTCGTGGATGGGAGGCCAAGCGACAAGGTCCCAAGTATCGCCACCTCTGGAAGTACACCAAACGCATCAAGGGTATTTCCAAACGGCAGGGGCTGGATCAAGAAGGGCTAGTGAAGAGGGAGCTGGGCGAGGCTTTGTATTATAGCGGTGTACATGTACCGAAATGTCAAGACGTTTTCTTGTAGAACCAGTGCAGTTTGTCAACATGCCGCTGTCCCCTTGTCCCCGCTGGCTGTCAAAGAAGTAGTAGACAACCATTTGCACGCCTGCAACAATTCGACAAACACCATGGGAACCAAGCAAAGCACATGGAAGAAGTGCAAAGGCGGTTCCCAGACTAGGACATGAAGTCGAGCTCCAGGTCGTCCATGTCCATGGCCTGCAGGGCGCTCAGAGGCAGGTCTCCTCCTCCCTCTGCCCTCTCGGTGGCAGTCACTCGCTTTCGCAGCCCTCGACCTTTTTGGCCGAGGACCTTGCTTACCCCGTGGGGATGCCCGTGGGGGATGCGGGTTGCATTGTGGTTCTGAATTCCTTAATGGCCCGAGAAGTCGAGACACAAGACACACGGAGTAAAGTCATGTTGCGAGCACTGAACTTCCCTGCACCCAGTGGGCACGGGGCAGCAGCTGCGATTTGTTTGAAATGATTGCCTCAATAGAGAGCCTTCGTATTATTCTCCTGGTGACAATGAAGAAGATGTTGGACACCGGGTTGGTTCCATGGCCAGCCAGCCGGACAAGCCAGAGGTTGTTGGTTCGCGGTGGCGTACTTGCTTGATCTTGCCACTTTTGGTCACGAACTGATGTGATGCAACACCAGGATCAGAATAGAAACATGTTTACTAGGCACACACATGCTTGGCTGATGACTGAACCCCGCCTGCTTGGCCCGATGCCTCCATCGCATCCGGACTCCAGACAACACGGTCCATGTCCACCGCAACTCGGAGCGGGGAGCGATTGACGCCAACACGTAAGAAAGCGGCTTCGGCAAACTCGACGACATCACGAGGCGGATGTATAAACTCCCGACAATTGTGCGACTCGGCTCTTTTCCGTCGGAAGCGGGGGTCTTGTTATTGTATGTAACTTACGGCTGGGGAAGAAGCTCTGATCTCATGCTGGTCCCCTGGTTTCCATTCGAGTCCTATTGTTCTTTTGCGCCGAGATAACGCCTTCCCCCACGATCCTGGGGTAGAACAAGTCAACGGCATCATCATATAACCGTTTTTTCGATGAAGACCTGCAAGTTACTGCAAAATACAAAAGACGATGGAATCCCCCTACCTTGTCGCCCGGTTACACGCATCCTCACCTCATACTTCATACCACACTCTTCCTATATCCAAAATTTACCATTGCAACAAGATGAAGTCCACCATCTTCTCCCTCGTCGGTCTCCTGTCCGCCGCCGTCAATGTACATACCGCCCCCCTCTTCACACTTGGGCGCGCAAACCGCCGGACTAACAGGGTCCATGCACGTAGGGCTACTCCCACGATTTGAAATCGTACCCTCGCGATTTGGACTCGCGAGGCGTCAAAGGCGGCGTCACCTGGACGGGAGAAGTCCTCCCCGGCCAGACGCACACCTTCACCGGCGACCTCCAGCAGATCGACGAACAAATCAAGGCAGTCAACCCCGACTATTTCACAAACCCGGCCACCAACGGCACGACGGACATGGAGCCCGAGAGCAGCCTCGACAAAAGATGGGTGCGTCAAGTTGCAATGCCACGTTGTTTCAGGAAGAACCCCCAAAAAACCACCTGCTAACGAAAAACCACGAGTCCATACAACAGAGACGAAAGCAAGAACCCGATTGTGACTACGGAAAATGGACGCAGAAGACCAAGGCCCAGGACGGAATCAACTGTATGCCGATATCCCCCGGAGCTGACCCTTTGACAGATCTGAAGGATAGCCGCGGCGGTGACATGATGTGCGGTGCACCACCGGCCGACGAGCGAGGCGGCGGCTGCTCCAGAGTCAGCTGCGACAAGAGCACCCAGATTTGGCTCTGCAACGACACGGAGAACGAGATTGCCCTTCCCTGCCGTGAGGTCGGGAAGGCGGCGCAGGAGTTGACGGATACCTGCTGGTGGGCAGTGAGTTTGCCGCGCGCGATTTTTTTTTTTTTTTTTTGGGCGATGCCTCATGATTGCGGCAAGGAAAGAAGACAACTTGACGCTAACGCTTTTTTCCGCAGCAACCTGGGGGGATGTACCTGACTAGAGGACAGGTAAGTAGTTCAAGACTGCCTGCACACCCCCCCCTCCTCCCTCACCCCCTCTCAACCTTTCTCCGGCGTGGACCCATGGAGTCCATGACCATCAGGGCTAGCCATACTCCGTACTGACTGTAGTGATAGATGTTCACCACCGCCACATGGAACGTCATTGTGAAAGACCATGGTTGTTAATGCCGTTTTCCTTATTGGCAAACTGGGTTGGGTCTGGAGGGTTACAACAAACAACAAGCGAATTGAATTGCATAGTTCGTTGTATTGACACTGTACACTAAAGGCCTGTAGTTTTGTATCATGAATGAAATCGCTGCACATCTGTCCCAGCCGGGCGCACCAAGCAAAGTCAATTCATCGCCCGCCATATGGAAGCACGTTCTGCCATCCCACGTCCTGGTCACGCCTCAATCTCGAGCGGCCCCCGACGCCGGCGTGCATACAACTAAGATTAGGTAGAGGGAACAGACTTGAGTCTTGTGATTAAGAATCAATCATGTTTGACTACGATGTGTCAAGTCCCACCTGCGTCAGAACTCCACACCCATGATACCACGACCCTCTTCATCGTAATATTTCATTTCTCCAGTTATGTAACTAACTAACCTCTTGAGACATGTCTGTATGCGATTTGGCCCTTCATCCTAATGTAAACATGCAGTAAGTATTGCGCCAGCACTCCGAATAGATACTCATTTCTCGCCATGTCTGTCTAGAAGTCAGCAACACCGTTCGTTGCCGCACCTTCCCTTCTCACTTCGTCAAAAATTTCATCCAGCATTCCAGCACAAGCGGCAACGAGGCCCAAAAAGGGCGGAGACGATTTAGTCACCTTGCTGAGGAATTCCGGGTGTGCTTGCAGGCTGTATGTTCATGGGTAATCAGCAGTCAATCATCAAGGACTTCCGCACGACTCAACATGGACGACGGATTGTAACGTACCCGACATAAAAAGGATGGTCCTTGAGCTCGAAAGCTTCCATACGGTTGCCGGTTTCGTCCCTGGCCACAAAATGAAGACCTGCCTTCTCAAGCTCATCGACACGCTCAGGGTTGACTTCGTAGCGATGTCGGTGACGCTCGTGAATCTCAGAGGCGCCTCCATATAGAGCTCGAAGCTTGCTCCACTCTGAGCCAGGTTGGAACAAGCTCGGTCGCGTGCCAAGTCTCATTGTACCGCCCAGTTGTCTAAATGTCAATATTAGCAAGAACTTCGGATTGTCAATCACATGCATGCAAAGCAAGGGCGTAGTACTCTTTGGACGATTCGGGCATGAAAACGACCGAGTGGTTCTCGGCATCTTTGGAGTTGATATCATCCACCCATTCCTCAGATGTGGCCTTGGGTCGGCCACAGAGGGACCGGGAAACTTCGACAGTGGCGACCTGCATGCCCAGACAGATGCCCAGGTAGTTTCGTTTGTTTTCTCGAGCCCATTTGGCGCAGGCAATCATGCCCTCGATGCCTCTTGAGCCGAAACCACCTGCAATACTCTGTCAATCGTAATCCCCAACGATCCTATCCTGGCAATGAAAAGACGAACCTGGTACTATAACACCATGAGCTTCGCAAACAGTTTGCCAAGCTTTGTGGTATTTGGCAGGATTTTGTTTCTGCGTAGGCGCCTCCAGATGCTCCGAGTCAACGGGTACCAGATTCAGCTTGCGGCGGCATCGCATCGCCGCGTGCTCCAAGGCTTTAATGACCGAGAGGTATGAATCCAGCATGCTCGTGTATTTTCCAACCAACGCAATCTGCACAGGAGCCGTGTCCTGGGGGACAACCACAGTCTTCTTCCACAAATCCCAAAGTGCTGAACCCTTTGCGGCTACGGCGGGTGATATGGATAGCTTGTCCAAATCCAGTCCGGCTCGGAGGCGATGAAGGAGCCCTTGCTCGTGGAGAAGCAGGGGGACCTGGTAGACGGTTTCCATATCGTGCACGCCGATGACCTGCTCGTAGTCTACCTGGCAGCTTGACGCGATTTTCCGAATGGTACCGTCAACGAGGGTTGCGTCACAGCGGCAGGCAATCTAGCTCTGCGTTAGTCATCTCTACCATGTTTCTCCGGCTTGGGGGGGGGAGGGGGCTTACCAAATCTGGGATGAGACCGGCGCTTCGCATCTGCTTGATGGCATTTTGGGTTGGCTTCGTTTTCTCCTCGCCATGAATCCTACGTGATGCGGGTTAGCACGAGACACCATACCCCGGACTGCTGACGAGTAGTTGTTACCCGATTGCAGGGAGAAGAATACTCACAGAGGGACAAAGGAGACTTGAATATTGAAGAAGGATGAGTCGGCATCCCTACTCAACTTGTGTCTCAGCTGAACCAGTGCCTCCACGAATGGGGCTGACTCGATGTCACTAAGACGGAGTCTGTCAGCTCATGTTGCAAGACCAAGAATGGCATCAGCCCGTGTAGAAGGAAAAACAACGACGTACCCAATTGTTCCACCCTACAAGTTCTGGCGTTAGCAACTAGGTTCGACCTGTTCTCCAAGTCAAACATACCAATTCGACTACCAAAAAAAGGTCAGTCATTGTAAAATAAACGTCCATGAATTGACCCCAACATACTGATGCAGACATCTGGTTCTTCACCAGAATCATCAACTGGAACCTTGGCAACCCTGGTGATCCACTCGACAATCATGTCGGTAATGTGAGGGACAACCTGCACGGTTCTTCCCAAGTATGTTCCTTTCCGCTCGCGAGAAATAACTTCGTTATAGATCTTGCCGGTGGTAATGTTGTTGTCACGGGATAATTGGATGCCGAGGTACCTAGAAGTACAATTTTGAGCGCCATGCCGATGACAGCCGTTGAATGGTTCGTTTACCTCTCATAATTCCCCAGGTCGAGGTCGGATTCTTCGAAATGTCAGTTTCGCGATCTTGAACTGTTGTGGATGTCGGATCCTCTCGCAAAAGACGTACCTCCACCATCTGCAAGGACGAAGCATTCGCCATGTCTTGAGTTTCAATTGTCAGTATAAGCCAAATGATCGAGAATTTCGCAGTCAGTAGGCATACTCAAGTGGTCCCAAAGCTAGATGGGTAGACGTCAGCATTGCGACTATGGACTACGTTTGCGCCGCGATGGAAGTCTGCTTACTGCCGGCGTCAATGTTCAGGTAAGGGTCGATCTATTGGATCAGCATCAACAATAACTTATATCAGCGGCCGAAGTACCTTGATGGCCTGTGATCGTATTGTATTTTCAGTAAAGCAATTGTGCGGTGAAAGGCAAAACTTCCATACCGTTACTCGAAGTCCTGTAGTCTTGAGCAACAGGCCAGCCGAGGAGGCTAAGTGCAAAGAATTAGCAAGTCCACAGAGCCAGCGATTTCGATGGAGTTTATGACCGTACCAATGATGCCTATCGAGTAAACTGAGGTCAGCAAGTGCGGTCTGAAAGTCGGCGCGACAATGAGTAAAAGTCGCATGCACAGCGTTATGGTGGAAGGGAATCGCGAGATCGAAGCACGTTAGGCAGAGAGACGAAACCGACCTTTTCCGACACCGGAAATGACACCACCGCTGACTAGAACGACACGCATTTTTGTAGCGTTGTCTTGGCACGTTGATCGCGTCGATTAGAAGTCGAGAGAGATTTGAAGCGAACTTGGGAAAGGAGATTTTTTTTTTTTGACGGGTGTCATGAATGAACTTCACAGACGGACGTGCGCGGCGGCAGCAGCCCCACCTGATAGCAAAGCAGGTGGGGCAGCGACTCAAAACACGAGTTGGGATCACGAAAGTTTGATGTTTAATAAGGCAACAAATAAAACATGCAAGACTTTCTCTGGAAACAGATCAATTGCAATGGAAAATACCCGCGCGCGCATCGCGCTTCGCTCTCATGTAAGCATGACGGGCCAGTTCCCAGCCTGTTCCTGAGGCTCGTTCAGTTGTGAAGCCGTCTTGTTCAGTCTGGCGCGTCCCGCTGTAACAGGTGCAAGGAGGGGCGACGTGCATGAGGCAGAACCCCGCCGCGTTGGGCGGTGAAGAAAGCTCTGTCCAACCCTAACCCTGGAATTCATTCATCTAACTCTCCGCTCAACTCCTCGCTCGCCCGTGTTCGCGAAAACGACTTGTCCTTTTTTTTTTGTTGAAACTGATCAGTTTCCCATCTCCCAGTTTCCTTGGCGATTGTCAGACCTAGAGGGTCTTGCCATCCCCATCTTCCACCGCTTGCAAAGTTGCAAAGCGTCCGCGCAGGCCACCCTGGGCACCGCAGGGCACATAGTAAATCTCGGCTCTAACAAAGTTGATCTCGTATCTAGGGTAGAGCCTTATAACCTGAATTAGGCAGGCAGTGAAAAACTACTATATATGCCTTATATATATAAGGTATATACTAATGCCTATAGTGTATTAGTGTAATAATACACTTATAAAGTAATATATACCTTATATATACTAATACCTATAGTATATTAGTATAAAGGCACTTATAATATAGTATATATAATATATATATAATAGTAAAGTAAGGGAATTATTATAACTATATTACTAAAAATTTTTATTACTAAGTAATTTAATAAGATAAAATATAGTATATATACTAAGTATATATAATATAAAAGCAAGGGAATTATTATAACTATATTACTTAAAAAAGTAGTTTATAATAAAAATAATATAATTAGTATAAATATAGAAAATATATATATTATATATAACTATACTTTTAGTAATTTATTATAAGTAGTATTTAGCTTAGTAAAATAGTAAACTATAAAGTAATTAGAAAGATAATACCTTATAAATACTTAGTATATACTTAGTATATAGCTAGTATTAGCCTAGTATATACTAACTATATATAAAATTTTCTCCCTAAAGTATAGTTTTTAAAATCTTAAATATATATAAAGAAATCCCTTTACTAAGTCTTATAATACTTAGAATATACTATAATTTAATAATTACTATATTATTTATATCTTTAATTATTATACTAACTTAAATATAATTATAGGCTACCCTAACTATACCTAATATTATTTAGCGCTAGGGAAGTAATACTAATAAGGTCTATACTTTATTTATATATATTATATATACTATATATATACTAAATACTTTATAGGATACTCCTAAAGAATCTATATTAATTTACTATATTTTTAATATACCTTAGGTAAGTATATTCTATAAATAAAATATAATATATACTTACTTTATAAAGTTTATAATTAATACTACTAGTATTATAGTTATAAAGAGTAGTAAAAGAGTAATTAATATATAGTATATTATTAATTACCTTACCTTACCTAGCTATTCTAAGGCTTATATAAATAGTATTCTTTATATAATCCTAGTACTTAATTATAATATTAAGATTATAGGTAAGAATAATATAAAGGAAATTATTTAAAAGTAAGTAAGCATTATAAGTATATAGATTTATAATTTATTCCTAACTTAAGCTAAGTATATACTAGATTTAATTCTATCTTACTTATTCTAGGAAGATAAATAAGACTACCCCTAAGCTACTATTTATATATAATATATATTTTATGCTTATATATTAGTTTACTAATTTACCTAGGAGCTATTTCCTAATAATAGAATAAGAGGGCTAATTTTAGTATATAAGTTATATATATATAAGGCTTAAGGTTTGCCCTTATATTAAACTAATACTTATTAAGTATAGTAAGTAGTAAAATAAAGAATTTAATATAAAGCTTATTAGTAATATAAGAACTATATATACTAGCTATCTAAAAACCATAGATATTAATAAAATACTAAAAAGAAAGATAGAGTAGTAAGTTATATAAAGTCCCTATATATATTATTTACTAATATCCTTATAATAAGGCTTATACTACTTATCTCTTAATTTAGAAGCAGTAAGACTATCCGCTATATTAGCTAGTTATAAATAGTAATAAGGATTAGGGGCTAATTTATTATTAAGACTAGCAAATAGCTTAGATTAGTTATTAAGATATAAGTAATATACTTTATATATAAGGCTACTATACTAATTTTATATAAGAGTTCTTTATTAAGTGCCCTTAAGGCCTTAATACTAGATTATATATAAAATATTAAGTTAATAGGTATTCTTTAGATATTATATATCTTAAATATATAGTAACTTATAGTACTAGTCCTAAGGAGACTAGTAGTAGAGAGCGCTGCTTTTTTTAGGATATTTCCTAGTTAAAGCAAAAGGAGTATAGTATATATATATACTATACATATAGCAAGTATATACTAATAAAATGTAGTCTTTTATTATAAAAAGCAAGTAAACCTTAAGGCCTATAAATATAAGGTTAAATATAACTTTTTTATTCCTTTTAATATAAAAAGGTTCCCTTTTCTTATACTTACTATATATAAAATATATACTTATATACCCTTACCTTTAAAAAGCATTCTATAGGATATTAAAGAGGTATTATCTTTAGCTATTAAATAATATTATAATCTTTTATTATTAATAACTTATATATATATAATTACTATATAATATCTAGCTTATAGTTTTAACTAATAATTACATAGGGAGGTTATATTTAAGTCCTATGCTTTCCTTATTCCTAGAATATTATAAGATAGATTCCCTAAGGCAAATTTATCTAGCCCTTAATTATAAGAATAAGGTATAGGGCTTAATCCTTTAAGCCTAGCTTCTATAATACCTAGCAGGGTTATAGCTTATAGGTAAGTTTATACTAAGGGTATGTTTATTATATACTAACTAGATATAGGCATAATATATAAATAGCACTTTAATTAACTTTAGGACCTAGATAAATAGTGGATTTACTATATCTATATATAGGGACTAAATAATTACTTTATTATTTTATACTTATAGGAATAGGTAAAAGCTTTTATAAAAGTATAATGCTTTTAAATTAACCTCTCCTTCTAATAGATTAAGGGAATAGCTAATATTCTTATATATTCCTTATATAATAAGGAGAAGTTAAGTATATATACACTATTCCTTTTAATACATAAAGCTAATATACCTTAGTGTAAGAGATATATATATATATTATTATAACTTAGTTAATAGCTTAAAGCTATAAAGAGGTATATGTGAATAATAGGTCCTATATATATATATATTATAACTAATCTATAATAGATATTTTCTGCTTTATTTAAGTAGCTTAGCATAATTAGTAGGAGTGTTATAAGATAGCATTATGTTAAATATATACATGCTAATATAATAAGTATAATCTAGGCTATTACCTATAATATAAATACTAAGCAAGCAAGAGGTATATATAAGCTTTTTAAAGGTTATATATATACTAATAATAAATAAGCCTTAGAGACTACTTATATAAGTAATATCTAAGATTTACCTAGTAGGAATATTTAGACGTTTATTAATCTTTTACTATATTTACATTAAGCGTAATTAGCGAAAGTCTTACTAAGATACACTTAATAAGAAATTTATTATACCTCTTCTAAATATATTATCTTAAAAGGAATATAAAGAGCGTATTAGATACTTATATAAAGCATATCTAAATTATAAGAAGTGGTTTAATACTAAGCTTACCCCTTAGATAATAGCTAGACTAGTGCTAGCTATATTTAAAGTAAAACCTAAATAAAGGATATATATAGTAAAAAACACTAATATAAAGGAAAGTAATTATTAGGAAGATTATATCTTTACTAGAATATAAGTATCTCTTTTAGTAGTAATTCTAAGGTATAACTCTAATATTCCTTTTACTATATATATACTAATTATATCTTAGTCTTAAGAGAGTAATAGTTAAGAAATACCTTAAGGTATAAATTAGTACTAATAAGGGTATTTAATACACTTAGAGAGATATTTCTTATAAGAGTTATATAAGTAATACACTTATTAAGAAGGATAAAACAAACTAAAGATAAGCTTTAAGAAGGGAATAAGATACTAGTCTTCCTTAGAACTCTTAGAACCCTTATAATTTGCCTATACCTAGTAGAAATAGATTTACTATATATTCCCTAAGTACACTACCTAATATATAGTATATATAATAAAGCTTAAGCCCTTTCCTAACGCTAATTCCTATTTAACTTATACCTTTATAATAAGAATAAGAGTAACTTTAATAATATAAACCTTATATAGAAAATAATAAGGAAATAAATAATTAGAGTAATAGTAATATTATTTTTATTAGCTCTTACCTATACATACTAATAGTCTCCTACCCACGCATGCTAATAGTTAAGGAGGAGGTTAAAGTAAGTTTATATTAGTCTTATATTAATATTATATACTAACTCTTCTAGGATAACTTTAACTTTAACCTTAACTTTAATATAGGTAATAATAATACTTAATCCTATAAGCAATAATAATTAGCTATATATAGTAGTAATATAGGTAGCTTAACTAATATAAATATATAATATCTAAGAAGAGATAAAAAGCAGCTCTAAAGGGAAATAAAGTTATATTAGGCTAAATTAAAGATTAAAGCCTTAAAAAAGAAGAGTAAAAAGTTAGAGATAGTATATATATAACTATAATAGCTATAATAGTATACTAATAATATAAAGGAGATTTAATAAAAGAGAGATAAGGGATAGTAATATATAAGAGCTAGATTAGGGTAGGACTAATATAATATATAGTAGGCTATATATCTTACTTTACCTTTTATATTCTAGTACTCTTCTATACCTTCTATAAAGTTAGTTCTTATAATATAAAAGCTTTCTCTTATAATATAGAAAATAAAGTATTCTAAGCATATTCTTAGTATATATATTAAGTATATGTTTGCTATATATTATACCTCTTAGTTATTAGTAAGCTAAGAGCTATTCTCTATAGAACTCTTACTTTAACTATATATACTTAGATAATTATTATCCTTATATAATAATTATAGATTTTATCTCCTAGTAATACCACTAGCCTAGTAAAATAAAGAGCTATATTTAAGCTTAAATATACTATCTTATTCCTTATTAAACATTACTTATTAGTTATAGCTTATATATAATATACTTATAACTTATATAAGAAGCTTAAGTTTATTTATAAACTTCTATAGTAAGGATATCTTAGGGCTAGATTTATAAACTAATTAATAGGTAAATATATATAGTATATAATAAAGTAATATACCTAGGCTTATAAAGATATTATATATTACGCTAGCTATTAGATAATACCTAGTAGCGGATTACACTATTAGTAATATAAGTATATGCTATATATATTATATATATATAGTATATACTTTTTACCTATAACCTTCTCTTTAAGCTTAATATTTGCTTTACTAGGTAGCTATACTCTCCCTTTATAATACTAGCAAATATAGTAATAAATCTAGTTTTATATGCTTATTAATAGCTATATATATTACCTATATAAGGACACTTACACTAGTATTATCTAAAAAGCTTCTACTATATATTTTCCTACTATTATTGATTATAATATTATACCTAAGAGTAGGTTAGCCTTTATATATACTATATATATATAGCGGATATACCCTATATATAAGTATTAATTTATAAAAGGGTAAGTAGCTCTAAAGATATTAGAATTAGCCTATAATAATAGCATAATTTAAATATATATATATTAGTTTAATTTTTTAGTGCTTTATAACTAAATAAAATACACTAAACTAACTTTAAATATATATAGCATATGCTATATATATATAAGCCTTATATATTATCTACCCTTTAGTATATTATAATATTTTACTTATACTATATATAATTATATACTACACGTATATATATAATATATATAAATACACTTAAGTTTATTTCTATTAAAAACTAATCTAGCCTTTTTTAAGCATAAGGATATATGCTATATATTTTAAAAACATATAATATAGAACTAATTAGAGTAATTCCTTATATATAGTATATATACCTTCTTTAAAACTATACTATATAGAAATAATAAGAGTAAATCCTTATATACTAGGTATATATAATATAAGAGGCGTTTAATTATTAGGCTTATTAGTAGCCTTAGTAATAGTAGTAGTAGCTCTTTAGGCCTTTTTTTTTATAGTATTTTCCCTTCTAATAATTATAGCCCTCTATTAGTAAGAAACTATATTATTATTAGTATTATATATATTAAATATATTAATATTACTTATAATTAGTATTTACCTCTAGTCCTATTAGATTAGGTCCTTAGAATTATATTAGTAATATATATTACGTATAGGTATAATATATAAACTTACTAGGGGGCTAATTATAGCTATTACTTTCTATAGGAAAGACTTATTCTATAACCTTAGGGCTTAGAGTGCACTAAAAAATATAAGTATATAGTTAGTATATATATAGTATTAGTAAAATATACCTTATACTTAGTACTATATGTTTTAATAACTATATCCTTATCTTTAATATTAAAGTATTTTACCTATATATAGTTAATACCTCTTTAATATATAGGAAGGTTATAATACTTATAAAGTAATAAAACTATTACCCCTAGTATATAGTAAAATCCTTATTCTTTATACTATAATATTAGTTAGTATATATACTAAATATATCTTATAAATAGTATATAATATATACTTTCTAGTTAAAGAATTTAGCAAAAATATATATAAGGTTATAAGAACCTAATATACTAAATCTTAGTTTAGTATATACTATATATAGGCTTAATATATACTTACTTAAAGGGCTTTATAATAAATAGTATTTTATACTATTCCTTATAAAGAATTATTTAGATTAGACTACTAGTATTATATTAGCACTAGCTATATATATATCCTATATATATATACTACTAGCTAGTAAAAATTTTATCTTTATTTACTTATAAATATAAATTAGCTATAACTATAAACTATTAGTATATATTCTATAATAGCTATATATATTAGAAATATATATACCTTTAATACTATATTTTTCCTCTAAATAGTAGTGTTGTTAGGAGCGCAGAGGTCAGAGACAGGACGTTTATCAAAGCGAATCTTCGGAGAACCTTTGGGCCGCGTAAATAATAAAGAGGCTAGCTAGCTATAAGATAGCTATATGCTTATAAAGCAGGGTATTCCTTAAGGACTATGTATATTATTAGTGCTAGGTTAGAGATTAAAACCTTTATATACCTACCCCTAGCTAGTATCTTCCTAGTAATAATTATAAGAATCTTAGCTATTACTTTATTTATTTAACCCTATATTTAAGCTATAATAAATTAATCTCTTTAAAACCCTTTTAGGGATATAAACTATTAGCTAGATTATTATATAGCTAACGCTCTAAAGATCTATATAAAACACGCTAGTACCCTATAATAATAAAGCTATAAATAATTAGGAAGGTAGAGAACCCCTATAATCTAGAACTATAGATAATAATAGGGTATAGTAAACGCTACCTAATCCTAATCTAGGTAAAGGTATAGATAATATAAATAACCTAGATAGAGTATTATAGAGATACTATAAGGTTATATAAGCTAAGCTATATTACCTTTAAAAGATATAGGAGATTCTATAAATAAAGGTATAGATTAGAAAGCCTAAGGTAAATCTAGGATTAGCTAGACCTTCTCTAGGACCTATAATTACCCCTTAAACTTTAGCTATGGTTTTACTAGTAATCTATAGTAACTTAGTAGTAATTATATAGTAAAATAGTCTTATTAAGATATAGATAAAAATACCTATATATAAAGGGGATATATATAAGAACCTATAGAATTTCCTAGTAGATTTAGATATATTATTTAAATTAGACTACTATACCTTTAAGGATAATACTACTAAGGTAGTGTATATAGGTAGCTACCTAGCTAATAATATAAAGTAATAATAAATATATTATATAGCTATAAATAGGTATATAGATTACTTATTATTTATATAGGTAGGTTTTTTAGAATAGCTAAAAACTAAAATAATAGATAAGGGTATAAGATACTTAGAAGTAATAAAAACACTACTAAATCTTAAGTAAAAGAGTAACTAATTATTTTAAGCCTTTATAAAAGCTTAGACTAAGGTAGAAGCTAAGTTACCTAAAGTAATCCTAATATATTTATAAATTATTATTTTTCTAAATAGCTTAAATAACACTATAAGAAAGTAAATAATTAGCTAAGAGATTTTAATAACTTAAAGCTAGTTATAAGGCTAGGGTAAGAAAGTAAAGGTTATAATAAGTTTAGGCTAAAGTAATAAAAAAAGTTAAGACCCTAAAAGAAAGAGGCAATGCTTTATATTACCTATAGATAAGGTATAGTAATAAAGCGGAGATTAAGTAAAAAAGCTATTTCTAGTGTGCTATAAATATAGAAAGCCTAGATATACTATACTAGTTTATTAGGCACTAGACTATTCTACCTATAAAAGTAATAGGCATATAACTAAGAGATATAGTAAAAGTAGTAATAAAGCTATATTACCTAATATAATACTAGTTTAAATAGCATAGACCTAGGAATATAATCTTACTATAGAATACCCTATAGATAATAGAATAAGAATATAGGTATCTTTATAATAAGATAACTAGTAATTAGCTATAAAAGCGCTATTTAATATAGGTATATAGTTCTTAATAATTTATTCTAAATTATTATTAAAAAAGGATTAGAAGAATATAATCTAATTAAACTAGGTACTAGAGAGTATAAGCTAAAAAGAGATTCTATATTAAGGAATCTTAAAAATTTTAATAAAAGTAAAAGATAGTATAGGATTTATAAAAGTCTATTAAGTTAGCTACTATATTACTAATGTAGATAAAGGGATAATACTAGGTATAGATTAGACTAAAGAATATTTACCTATAATTATATATTAGGATTAGGGATTTTAGAGATATTTAGTAACTATAGAATACCTCTCCTTTATTTATAGTAAGTAGTAAATATATAAAGAGAAAAAATAAGTAATGGTTTTATTACTATTTAGGGTAATAAAGATTAGGCTAAGTATTCTAAAAAGTAAAAATTAGAAAGAAAAGGGTAAGGACTAATTAAAGAACCTAGTAGTAATAAAAGTATAATTAAATAGTAAAGTAGCTATATAGTTACTAGAATATGCTTATTAGTAGTAAAAAAGCAAAGGTATTATAGTTATACTAATTTTAGAAAGCATAAGTAGCAAATAAGCTATATTAAATTAAGGTATAAGTACCTAATACCTTATACTAATAATTCTAAAGGAATATATAGAGTTTATAGATATTTTTTCTAAAGAGCTAGTAGGTAAGCTTCCTAAACTAGGGGGCTATACTTATATAATTAAATTAGAAAAAAGGAAAACACTACCTTAGGGGCCTATATATAATTTAGCTAAGAAAAAACTATTAGTTCTTAGAGAGTACCTTATAAGTATATAGCTTAAAGGGTAGATTAGAAGATTAGTTAGCCTAGCTAGAGCCCTAATTTTATTTATTCTAAAGAAAGAAGGGAAATTAAGGCTTTATATGGATTATAAGGGCTTAAATAAGATTATAATTAAGGATAAGGCCCCTTTACCCCTTATTACTAAAATCCTTAATTAATTAGTAGGTGTAGTTATTTTTATAGTTCTTAATCTAAAAGATATATACTACTAGCTATATATCTGCTTAGGTAATAAGTAGAAAATAGCCTTTTATTATTACTATAGCTACTTTAAATATCTTATAATACTATTTAAACTAGTTAATATACTAGTAACCTTTTAGGAGTATATTAATAATACTCTTAAAGGACTTATTAATAAGACTTATATTATTTACCTAGATAATATACTAATATATAGTAGTGTAGTTAAGAAGCATATAGAATATATTAAATAAATTCTATATAGGCTTAGGGATATAAGTCTTTTTATTAACCTTAAGAAGTATTAATTTTTAGTTAAGGAAGTTAAATTCTTAGGCTTTAAGATATTAGCAAAAGGTATTATAATAGACCTAGTAAGAGTTAAGGTAATTATAACTTAGCTAATACTATATAGTGTCTTTAATATTTAGTTATTCCTTAGTTTTACTAGATTTTACTACTATTTTATTAAATAGTATAGTAAAGTTATTATTCTATTAATAGATTGCCTTAGAGAATAGTAACTAGTAATATTTAACTTAGAACCCTATAAGTTAGTAGTATTTAGAGAACTTTAATAGAAATTTTAAGAAGCGCTAATTCTAGTGTATTTTAACTTACTTATATATCTTAGAGTAGAGATAGATATATCTAGATATATAATTAGGGCTATACTTATAATATATATACTAGGTTACTAGCACCTAGTTATGTTTATATTAAGGAAGATAACTAATGCTAAATTACGCTATTTAATACCTAATAGCAAATTATTAGCTATCTAAGAGGCTTTTTATATATAGAGACACTACCTTGCTTATTTAGCTTATATAATTAAGGTTATTATAGACTATTTAAACCATAAGTACCTAGCTATAAAGCCTAAGCTTACTAGCAGGTAAGTAACTATACTTAATAAGCTTTATTCTTTTAACTTTAAGATTATATATTATATAGGGAAATTAAATCCTACTAACCTACTTTTAAGAAAACTAGATTTTATAAGTAAGGCAAGGAAAGCAGAAGTAATAACTATATAACTTCCTACCTTTTTATCTAAATTTATAAATACTAAGTAATAGGAATACCCTAGTAATACTATTAGTACTATAGGTTCTATAAAAACATTACTTAGTATAACTAATAGTTAGTTATAATAACGCTATAATAATACTACTAATATCCAGGGTTTTAAAAAATCATAACTTAACTATATTCCTAAAGAACCTAATAATCTAGATAATCTTAGAAGAGTTATATTAGTAAGGTTATTTAATACTTTTAATTCTTTTATTAATAAGTAATAAGCTAGCTATAGTAGTACTGCTAGTACCTAGTGTATATTTAGTTTATTACTTAGTTATTTTAATTTTCCTATTAGACTAGCTACTGCTATTAGAGGTAGACTAGCATAGGTTATTACTAGTAAGCAGTAAGGGTGCCCCTTAAAAATATTACTTATCTATATACCTATAAGACTAGAAGCATCTATTAAACTAATTACTTATAGAGATATTATAGCTAGGATCTAATCTATTTAGAGAACCTCTTCTAAGTTTATCTCTAACTTTCTAGAAAAGAGCTTAGAATTAAAACCTCTAATTTAAGTCTTATTATATAAAGTATAGTAAGGGAATAACTTTACTATAGGTTAATTAAAGTTACTTAAAAGCAGTAATTTAGTAGTATCCTAGATATAGTCTATTAGACCCTCTAAGCTATTAATATTTAAGAATTATATTTTTATCCCTCTAGGAATAAGAAAAGAAATTTTATTACTAACTTATAATAACCTTACTACTAGGTATTAGGGAGTAAGTAAAACTCTTTATTAGATTATAAACTAATATTATTAGCTAATAATAAAGAAAGATATAAAGGTATATATTAGCACTTATATAAGTTATTAAACTTTAAAACTAAGGTATTATAAACTATATAGTAAGCTAGCTATACTACTAGTGCCTAATTACCCTTTTTAAGAATTATTAATAGATTTTATTACTAGACTTTTACTAGTAAAAGATTTAAACCAGACCTATAATATAATTCTAGTTATTATTAACTAATTTATAAAATATAGTATTTATATTCCTATATTAACATAACTAACTAGTAATAGGCTAGTAACTATATTCTTAGAATATGTTTTTAGAGATTATAAAGCTCTAGAAGGTATTATAATAGACTAAGGTTCTATATTTACTAGTGGTTTCTAGATAACTTTTTATTATCTTCTTATAACTAAGTAGCTACTTAGCACTGCTTTTTACCCCTAGATAGATAGTTAGATAGAATATTTAAACTAGGTCCTAGAATATTATTTAAGGGCTTTTGCTTATACTAAATAGACTAATTAGGTAGATAACCTATTATTAGCGCAGTTTATGTATAATATAAGTAATTATATAATATATAGCTACACACTAGCGGAGGCATTATAAGGTTATAATCCTAGAGGTCTGTAATAAGTAATTATAAATATCCCTTTAGTAAATAATTAAGCTAAAAGTAAAGTCTTAGCACTAAGAGAGAAATACACTATAATTAAATAGCTTTTAAGTAATTTATAGACTTAGTATAAGAAATATTATAACTAGAAAAGAACTCTAATAAGGTTTAAGGTTAGTAATTATATTTTACTATTAATAAAGAATATTAATTTAAGATAACCTAGTAGGAAGCTAGCTATAAAATATCTAGGCCCCTATAAGATTAAAAAGGCAATTAGGAGTTATAGATTAGCGTATTAATTAAAGTTACTACCTAGGACTTAATTATATAATATATTTAATATTACTAGTCTTAAGCCTTTTAAAGGGAATCTAACTAATATAGAAGATATATCCTTATTATAGGATAATATTAAAGATAATAAATAAGAGTTTAAAGTTAAGAGAATTATTTTACACTATTATAATAGAAGGTATTATAAATATCTAGTTAAATAAAAGGGCTATAATACTTTAGAGAATTCTTAGGTATTAAAAAAGGATTTTAGCACTAAAGAAATTATTAATAACTATAAGTAATAGTTAAGTAATAAAGTTAATATAAGATAGTTATAATTTATAAGTTAATATAGTAAGATATTAGAAAATAAAGTTAATTTACTTAAATAACTTAAATAATTTATTATATAGCTACTAAGCACCTACCCCTTTATAATAAAGTTAGTTACTAGGACTACTAGTTCCTTAGTAATAGTAGTAGCTATAATAACTATAGAGATAAAGGCCTTAGGAGTATCTTTATTATTAGAATCCCTCTCTTTATATATATAAACCTAAAGTTTACTAGGGAGCTTAATAAAACTAATATAATTAGGCAGGTTAGTAGTATAGGGTATAAACTACTAATAAGTTAGTTAGGTATTAGCTATATATATTAAGAAAGCTTACTATTAGGATATTCTAGGCTATAAAGCAAAGACTATTTAAAATATTAATCTATATCTTAAGGTTTATAGTATTACTTAGTAGTGCTATTATAATATACTTATTACTCTTTACTTTATAAGTAGTATTAGTAGTTATTTAAGTATAGTAAATATATCTATACTTATTAGAATTTTTATAGAATAGGATAGTATTCTATAGCTTTTTCTTTACTTTTATAATAAACTACTAGTAAGTTAGTAGTAATTTAGTGTCTAGGTAGTAAAATTATACTTACTTTATCCTAATAGTAATAGCTACCTTCTAGAGTAGCTTTAATAAGTTTAAATAGCTTATTATAAAGCTATATAATTTAAGCTAGACACTAGTAGTATATTAGTAATAAGTAAGTAAATTCTAGATAAGAAAGACATACTATAAGGTAGTTTTTATTATTTTAGAAGTAGTAAGTATATTTTATTAAGTAGCCTATTAGAATATTAGTAATAAAGAAGTAATAAGTAAGTAAAGAAGTTATACTTATAGATTCTTTATATTCTATAGGAAAGGTCTTATTATTAATAAGATATCCTAGAATATTATAGGTACTATTTTTTAGTAGGATATTCTATATTACTACTTACTAAGAGCACTATATATATAGAATCTTCTTACTTATTATACTACTAGTAGTAAGTTAGTAATAAAGATACTATAAAAATATAGTAAACTTATATTAAAATTTTAGAAGTGGTTTACTTCTAAGGAGATAACTTCTTAGAAGACTTTAAAGAAGATTTCTTAATAGCTTAATCTTTAAGAGCTATTAATAAAGGGGGAGTTCCTATATAAGTATTAGATATAGTAAACTAGCTATAAGTTAGCTATAATAAACTAGATATAAATTATAACTAAAAGTAAATAAACTAATAACTAAGAATAAGATAAAAAACTAAGATAAGTAGTAATAAATAATAATAATATTTAGAGACTAAAAAGGTTAGTAACTATAGTATAATAGTAGTAAGAAAGCTATTACTTAGTAAGTAAGAGTAACTTATAAGGTTAAGGATTATTATAGGAGAAAGGAAGTGTATAAAAGGGGGAAAAATTAGTCTCTTTTATATTAACTATAGACCCCTTAAGTAATCTAATATACTATATATAAGTAATCTATAAATTATAATAATAACTATTAGCTCTGCCACTTACACACATACCTAATAGCTATAAACTTATAGTAACTATAATATAAGCCCTCTAGTTAGACTATTTAGAACTATAGCGTTAAGTACCCTATTTATTTAAACTAATTATAAAAATTAATATAAGTTATCTATTTTTTTTAGTCTAGCTATATAATAGGTAATAATATTTGTTTTGCTATATTAAAGCTATATATAGGCTACTATTTAGATATTACTACCTATAATAAGGGGGGTTATTTATAATTAGTAGTATTATTATTATTATTTTATTTACCTATATATCTAGTTATAAGGTACCTTATCTTATTTTTCTTTATAAGCTTTATTATAGTAACTATACCCTAAGCAAGTAGCTTATTTTATAATTAAGGTTAATTATATATTAGGGGAGTATTATATTAGAAGCGCAAAGGTTAGAGATAGGATATTTATTAAAGTGAATCTTTAGAGGACCTTTAGGCTATATAAATAATAAAGAGGCTAGCTAGCTATAAGATAGCTATATGCTTATAAAGCAGGGTATTCCTTAAGGACTATATATATTATTAGTGCTAGGTTAGAGATTAAAACCTTTACGCACCTGCCCCTAGCTAGCATCTTCCTAGTAGCGACTGCGAGAATCTTAGCTATTACTTCGTTCATTTAACCCTACGTTCAAGCCGTGACAAGTGTATTTAAAAGAGTAAGAATATACCTAATATATACTTATAATATATAATATACTTAACTAGAACTACCTTTAGGGATAGTATAGCTATAAAGGTAGCTATTTAATTTCTTTATACTATACCTATATATTATTAATATAATATATATATATATAATAAAAGGGAATATATATAGTAGTGCTGAATTTTAATAGGTTAAAGCTAGCTATTAATAAAATATTAGTATTATTATATATATAGCTAAAATATTTTACTTATAACTAGCTAGCTTATACTTTACTATAGGAACTATACTATATTAGTAAATATATAATATATATCCTATATATAATAACTTACCTTTTAAGAGATCTTTAATATAATTTACTTATTAACTTACTCTTTATTAGTTAGTATATTTATATAATATATATAAAGTATATACTATAAATAAAACCTATATTTATATTTTAATATATATCTTAAGTATTACTCTTAGTATTTATAACTTTAATGCTAAATAAAAGTCCTATATATAATTAGTATAGAATAATTAAATATAACTTATATATCTATTACCTTACCCTTTTAAGGCTTAAATATTTTAAGGTATTTTAGTAGTTTTTATTATTATTTATAAATATAATTAGTATATACTATATATATATAAAAGAGCTAGATATTACTTAATATTAGAATTAAAGAAAGAAGCTTTTTTTTTATAGTAACTATATAAAGTAGTTAGTAAATTAAGATATTAAATAAATATAATAACTATATATAAAGTAAGAAAATTATAGGGTTAAATACTAAGGTAAGAGTAATAATAAATAAGGAAGAAAAAAGGGAAAGAGCTTATAGTAGTAAGTGTATTATATATATAAGGTAAGTATATATAATTTAACCTACTTAAAAAATTAATTAGCTAATAATTATACTTTATAATAGTATATATATAGTATATATAAAAGAATCCCTTAGCTAATAATTACACTTTATAATAGTATATATAAGCTATATATAAAGAAAAATTACTTAGCTAAGGGCTAATTAATAATTTATACTTTATAGTAGTAAATATAAAAGAATTACTTAGCTAATAATTATACTTTATAATAGTATATATATTATATATGCTAAAAAAAAATACTTAGTAAATAATTTGCACTTTATAATAGTATATATATTATATATACTAAAAAAAAAAACACTTAGTAAATAATTTACACTTTATAATTATATATGCTAGGTATATGCTAGGCATATGCTATTCTGCCAGTCACAAGGCCCTACCCTAGATACGAGATCAACTTTGTTAGAGCCGAGATTTACTGTAACCCCGGCACCGCACACACACACTCTGGGCCCAGGACCATCGGGGGGAGGCGGCATTGTCCACTCAATCACTTGTCAGCCGCGAGATGCTCCGCACAGGGAAATCATCCCAGAGCGCGTCCCCTCGTTGGATCTTGCCCCGTTTTCAACGAGAGGGTCGATCAACGACAATCCCCATCGTCGATATTGTATCCCTTGTTCGATGCGTGATAATTCTCCGCTGCCCGTTCGGTGAAGAGTCTCGCGGCACTACGGAGTAGCATCGGTCACTACGGATTATGTACTCCGTAATATGCCTACGATGCCTACGATGCCTACGATGCCCCACCAAGTTGACTTCGTTCCACGTATGTACGGACTACGGATCCGTACTCCGTACATATTCGTCCCTTGTTGTTGGGCCATCGGGGCGAATCAACGTCGTGCGTGCATCTTTTTAGCAGTGGTTGGTTGCATGCAGCATTCAGGGGTGTGAATCCTTGCTCGTTTCCGAGTTGGAAATCTCTTCCCTGATTGACGGTGAACTCTCATGCCGGCAGTTTGAATCGAGGTGACCAGCCATGCTGTACTCCGTCATGCTGCCCCGATTCCGGAAACCCGATTTCCCGGCGACGTCATTTTCCAGAGCCGTTTCCACGCCACGATGTGTTTATTGCTTGCGTACGGAGTACATGTACGTCCGTACATGCATTGGGGGAGTAGCGTTGCATGTGGCTTGCGCCTGGGCCGGCGTAGTATTTCGACGAAAAGTCCAATTGAGACGCTAGTAACCGGATAATGGAACTGCGGTTTCTTTCGATGGTGAGCGATGTTTGACCCGACGACCGAATGCCCACGCCCGCCTTGGGCCATCCTCTCGTTCACTAGCTCAAAGGATCCATTTACTAGAGACATCCGCTCGGGCACGCAATCCGAAATGAATCGAGCAAAAGTCTACATCCCTTGCGGGAACAAAGCAATCGACTCTCTTTTTGTCCTCCTGCAAACCATCCCTGTGCAAGATGTAGATGATGGACCATGCCAAGTAGATCGGAATAGAGTACCGAAGAAAAAAAAAAAAAAAAAAAAGGCTAGTTGATATATAGCACGACGACCGACGAGAAGCAGTTACACTGCTTGCATATAGCAGGACCAGCATGAAGGGTACAATTCGATCATGTTCTCGAACCCATTCCCACCCGACCCCTTCACCAAGACAATCGTCTATTCGCAGATTTTCGTGAGTGCAAACAGCCTGCCGCAAAATCCAGATATCCGACCCTGCACAACTTTTATGAGCATGCTGGGACAAAAGCCAAACTCCGTCCCCCAGTCAAACTCCGTCCTCCAGCCAAAAGGATTCAACTGTGTGTCGCCTGAGAAGTACAATCTTCTGCTAATAAAGGCCTGGATAGAAGACCAATTCAAGCAAATGTGAAATAGTGTCGTTCGTTCAAGTTCCATCCCGTCGTCATCAAATGCCCGCATTCCACGAGCATTCCACGAGCATATCCACGCTGCATTCCCGTTACCTCCTCCTCATTGGTACAAGACAAAGAAATCAGGCCCTGATTTCCCAGTCGTCAGAACATTTCATCGCCAAAATTTTCATCAAAGTTGTCGTCCGCCGCATCATCTTCGTTTGAATCGTTCCCTTCCAATGCTAGTGAGCTTTCAGAAAGGCCAGTGTAGTGGCTGTTTGCAGACGATTGCCATGTTGAATTGTTATCTGCATGAAGCCGTTAAAATCCATCGTTGCAAGACCAATGGTTGATTGAGGACAAGGAAACGAGGCCATACTCACCCAGACTTGGCAAAGATTGCAGACTCCTTGGTCTCTGGGGATTCTCTCCACTCAATCTCCTGACAAATTTCGAGGCTTCATTATTGATCCACACATCAATGTTGGGGTCATGACACCCAGCGTGGGTTATAAGATGGTTTTTCAGATTGCAAGACTCCTGTAGTAGACTCAGGTATTGAGACTGAAGCTCGCTATGCATCGCTTCCAAGCCAGACCTCTTCTCTTCAAGCTTCTCAGTCCATGCCTTCTTGCGCCTCCGGCACTTGGAAGCAGCGACTCGATTTCGTTCTAGCGATCGCTCACGACGAGTGGGTTTCTTGACTTCCTCGGTCCTCGTTGACCTTCTTGACTCGCGTTCCGGTTGCCGACGTGTCTTGGTAGCGGCGGTTGTCTTTCTTGTTTCCAAAGTTTTTTTCTGTTTGCTTGCTTTTCGTTTCGACTTTTCTTGCCTCGGTGGCGGCACAGGAGATTTCGGTTGGCTTTCGGACGACCGAGTCGACGGTGGTGTATTGCTAACCTTTGTGGTTGACGGATTTGAGTCTTGCGTTGATGAAAAGGCCTGATTGAAAGAGTACAAATCTGTGCCACCGTAGGCAAACTGATCATCAAGCCCTGATGGAAGATCCTGATATTTCGGCTCGGTGGTATCATCGCCAAACATGCACTGTCCAGGCGAGTTCAAAAAGGAATCGGCTCCTGATTCCAGGATCAAGGATTCGCCAGGATCAGGTCTTTCACCTGGGATCTGGCCAAGTGTGAGATTGGCAGTCAACATAGTATACGCATGCGTCTTCACTCGAGCTTATAACGTCGATGTAGTTTGGGTTTCAAAACACTGCACAATGTCAGCTACAATCGTTGACACTAGTGAAATAGTTGTTCAATTGGATTGCATACCATCTATCTATTTTTCTTACTTACGGGTATCAGAACATGTTCATGGTACCGGTGGAGGTCAAGATCCGTGTTGGTGGTGGTTGTTGTTGTTTTTCGACCAAGGGAGCAAGCAGGTTTCAGATGGTCGCACTATGGATTGTCAAACTCACGTCGTACGGCAGCGATCGTATGTCTTGACGAGTTGGAGAAATCGGATGCTGGTGGGAGCAATGATGTTTCTAGGGCTGATAAAATATGACCAGAGCCTGAAAGCTTAGTGTATTAGTAAAGGGCAGGAGTAGAAGAGAGAGGATTCTAGTCGAATCGCTTTCTTGAGAAAGTTCCTCGTCATGAACCTTTTTTTTTTTTTTTTTTTTCCTGATAGAGGAGGGGTTGGGGGACCCTGGTGAAGACTATAATAAGCCCTGTCACTTCTCTCAGTGATTGTTCGAATGTGACGATTTCGAGGCACTGTGTAACTTTGTGTAACTTTGCGTCCGGGGCGGGAAAGATTCCCCTCCACAAAAGTCGACCCGGTCGATCCCACCAAAAAAAAAAGCTCGAGCTTGGCAGACGCAGACAAGGATCGATCAGTTGAGTTTTGGTTGCGCATGTCTGGGTTCAGGATTTGCCTATGTACACGGATCCGGACGACCGGAGGCATGAGGGTATCGGGTCGTAACTTCCTCATCAGCCCATTGGTTCTGCACACGCCTGATGAGGCCTCTACGTCGTCGTCCACAGCCATGTATGTAGTCCGCAAGTCTTTCTATTTTCCAGTTTGCCGGTCTGTGTGCCACGTGGTATCGTTTGAAAGCAGGGAATTTATACGGAGCACTTCTCCCGTAATACAAGCCTACCAGCTGTCCTTGGACATTCCCCCTCTACATGTATGTTGAGGGAAACTTCTGGTTCATATTCTGTCATGCCAACGTGCAGACAAACACCAGCTCCAACAAGCTCTGCTAGGCGAGAGCCATGGTGCGCCAGGACTTTTTGCTCCGGGTCCGCGAGGACGGAGAGGGAGCAGGACGGGTTGGCGGCCATTCCATTTGCTCAGCTCTACTCTGGACTCTGTATTTCCTTGCTAGATCTCGTTACCTTGCTTGTTCCCAAGGAACACGGTTCAGTACACCGCTGAGGTCTTGGCACACCCAAAGGGATTGACTACTCCGCACTCCGTACAATATGTCACACTATGCGCAGCCGTTGAATCATGGTTGAGGCCGCCCGTGTGCGTTAATGCGTTCGCGAGAATGTTCGCGAGGGATGTGCCGAACAGCCAGGCTGTTCCGGACTGTTTTGTCCGGATTCGTTTCGATCAAGCTTATCCGCAACGTTGAAATCTAGTACACCGTACGGGCGTACGGACTACTAACAGTGCATTATAGACACTGTGTGTTCTTGCGGAATATGCCCAAGCGCAGCCAGGTACCTCCCAGGGTGACTGCCGCAATCCTATCAAAAAAAAAAAAAAAAAAAAGGCCATGCTGCCATGATCCTGGTGTCCGAGACATGATGCCACCTATATTTAAAGTGCATTTGTCATGACAAACCCGATCCTGGTTCTGCCCCGGAGAATCAAACGCCATGTACGGATTAGAGCTACGCGAGCCACTGTCAAGACGTTTCAAAAAGCCGGAGGCGTCTAGCGTCTTGAAAATGCACAGCCGCGCGCTTGCTGTGGGAAGTTTCGACGATTTATATTTTGCAATTGCGATGATACTACGGGCACAGACAGAATGTCCAGCGGGCACAAGGACCCTAATAAGTCTGCTCCGCACGATTACTCATGCCACGCCCCATTCTTCTGGCCCTTGATTTCAACGCACTAGACCGTTATAAAGGGGCGTGGGTATCAAGCAACCCTGTTTTGTTAAATAGCAACCCTGCCTGTGGCTGGTAGCCTAGTTGCCCTGTTACTGGCTGACCACGTGATTTTCGCGGGCGGCTACGTACTAGTTAAACGTAGCCCCTAGCGCCCATATAGCGCATATAACACTGTAAAATTGAAAATTAAAGCTAGATTAAAGCTATCTTTAACAGCTAAAAACACACGATATTCTATTATTATGGAGTCTCTCTTTAACCGCGTTTTCCTTACTAAAGAGGCTGCCCTAGAGGCTGCTAGAGCTACAGGCAAAGAGCTTGGCTTTAGTCTTGTAATTTATTCTAGAAAGCCGAATGCTAGTAATTATAACTGAATTATCCTTTGATGTTATAAAGGTTGGAACTATATATCGCAGCATTATTAGGATATTTATCTAAAGAAGGCTTGGAAGAACTTAAGCTTGTAGATAATAGGCTGCCTATACAAGCTTACGATTACTGTTACTACTGATAAGAATTATATTATTAAGAGGCAGCTCTAGCAAGACTATAATCATAAGCTTACTAATGGCTAGCATCTTAGTTAATTCTGACGTGAAGTTATCCGTAAATATTACAAAGAGATTATTAACCTTTATAACAGTGGTTAGATTCCCTTAATAATACTAGCTACACTGCGATGTAGCTACCTAACTAAAGTTAAGGGCATTATAAGGCAGGATATTAAGAATGCTATCTAATGCTATCGATTAAACGAACTTAATGGCTGATCTGAGATTAAGTGGTTGTATGACTAGCTTAAAGATGATAATACCTTTGTCTTTAGGGACTAACGTAGCTCTGATAGGCGTATCTAGAAGCTCTTTATTACGCCTATCTCTAAGCTTTAATTATTAAAGGAAAACCCTAACTGCTTCTTCCTTAATTGTATATATAAAACAAACTGCTTTAACCTCCTGTTATTTAATGCTTATGGTATTACCTTAATGAAGAAGACCTTCTAATTTGTGGCTTGCTTTATGAGCGGCGAGACTAAGGCTGATTTTAAGTGGGTGATTAACACTATTGTGAGTGTTCTAGCGGAGAGGTTAATTACGAGCCCTTAAATGATAATTACAGACCGCGATAAGGGATTAATTAAGGCAATTGAAAGGAACCCGATACTTAATAAGACTCCTTATATTTTATGCTGTTAGCATGTTAATATGAATGTACTTGCTAAATGCAAGCGTTACTTCCCTAGGGCAACCTATAACTGAGAAAAACGCCACATAGAGAGGGTACCTTAATTTACTGAATTCCTTAATGCTTAGAATAGTCTCCTTCTAAGTAAAACAGAGCCTGACTTTGAAAAAAACCTAGTAAGCTTCTAGTAGCCTAATAGGTTCCTAGATTAAGCTATTAAATATGTGCTATAGACCTGGATTAATCTATATAAAGAGAAGCTTGTCTTATACTGCGTTAATTGATATTGTCACTTTGGTTATTGTGTTACCTCTATTGTTAAATTGTTAAATTTAGCGATAAAGCAAGCCCTTTGGAGTAGCATAGGCGATTTAAGCTGTGTTTTTCGGCGCCTATGGAACTATTAGACTGATTAGGTTGCTTAAGCTTAATAAGCCTTAACTTATAGATTTCACAAGCTACTGAATCTTTTATGGTAGCTATACTATAGCTTAATTTGAGAGAAAATTTTGTACGTTGCGTTGTAGCTAATAGTTAATGAAGAAAAGGTCCTAGGACTAAAGCCTATAAAGAAGCTAGAACTCACTGAAGAAGAGCTTGTAAAAACACTATGCCTGCCTTGCGAGCTTATTATATTATACGGTGTGCTGTGCTGGCATTGTCTTTGGCGTTATATTAAGGAAGGGTAGCCTATTGAACTTGGTGATATTGATGAGTATTGGTACTAATATTGTGGTGTTATTATGCTATTAGATATAGGCTCTTAGGCAGGACTATTTAAACCCTTGGTGATAAAGGCAAAAGGTAGGCTAAAGGGAGCCCTTAGATTAGAAAAGAGGAAGAATCCTATTATAGGCATAAGTCACGAGCCCTCTGAATTTGAGCGCGCCTAGGTAGAAGAGGATGATAATGCCTGTGCTACCTAGGGTGCCCTTTAACCGCCGCCCTTAATAGCACCTGCTGTAATTTAAACATTACAAATAGCTTTAAAAGAGGTTATTAATATCTCTAATAATAACCTATATAAGCTAGGCACTGAGTATCCTTAAGCGTATGCCTGGATGGCTATAAGACTTAAAGATGCTCCTTTAGATGATAGAGAGGATGATAATGATGATAATAGAGGCATTAGCATTGAGGGATAGGAGGCAGAGATAACTTTATAGGATGCCCTAGGGGAGTTATTAATGTTATAGGAGTATTGGTATTATATTAATTAAAATCGAAGGCAGGCATAAGAGGCAGGGTTGATGATACGGGATGGTCTAGACACTTAGTACAGACTTACTATGTAGATTACTATGGGCAGCTGGTATCGGGCGTCTTAGCCACCTACTAGCCACGACAGGGTTGCTATTTAACAAAACAGGGTTGCCTTTTACCCACGCCCTTATAAAGGTACTCGTTCGTAAAACGGCTGTATCAGCAAAATGGCCGCGTCAATAAATCACAGTATATCGAACGGCCGAAATGCATTCAAACAGCGTCAAAGCCATAATTACAAATTACTATCGAAGCCTTGTCTAGAGCAGGCTATTCAAGTAGTGGGGACATCAAGGGCCAGAAAAGTGGGGAGGGGCACGAGTTATCATACATACATGTACTCCGTAGTGCCGAAGAAGTGCGATGAGAAACGAGACGCGGAGATTGCATAATAAACCCCGACGTCTGTTCGCCCTGCCCAGCAGTCTGCCCAGCAGTCTGCCCAGCAGTCTGTCCCCTCTCCATGACATCAGCATCAATCGAAATGCCGACACTACTATCCGTACCAAGCAACTATATAGGGTCGACGTTGCGCTCGTCATCTCAATGACCATGAATGAGCAATCCGTTCATAATAAACGCACGATAAATCAGGTCGTGAAACCACCTCACATCCAGTAGTATTCACACCCCATCATGTCTCTCCCCACGCGCAGCCTCGGCAAGAACGGCCCCCAAGTCACCGGCATCGGCCTCGGCCTCATGAGCTTCACCGGCTGGTACGGCCAAAAGGACACGAGCCTCGAGACGTCGCTCAAGTTCCTCGACAGGGCCCATGAGATTGGTGAGCGATTCTGGGACACGGCCGACATCTACACGGGCAGCGAGGAGCGGGTGGGTGAATGGTTCAGGCGATCCGGCAAGCGGTCCGACATCTTCCTGGCCACCAAGTTCGCCATGAGAGCCTTGCCCGATGGATCGCGGGCCATATCCAATGACCCCGCGTGGGTGAAGGAAGCTTGCGACATCAGCCTCAAGAAGCTGGGCATCGACACCATCGACCTATACTACTGCCATCGCATCGACGACAAGACGCCCGTTGAGCACACTGTCCAGGCAATGGCCGATTTGAAGAAGTGAGTGTTTTTTTTTTCTTTTTTTTCTCTCTCTCTCTCTCTCCCCCTCCCTCAAATACCATCATCCACTTCAACTCCAGGCCCGTTTGTCTAATGAACGCGGGCCCATCTTTTTTTGCCCAAGAGCAGGGAGGGCAAGATTCGATACCTGGGACTATCCGAATGCTCCGCAGCCACCCTCCGCCGCGCTCACGCCGTGCACCCCATCTCAGCATACCAAGTCGAGTACAGCCTCCTCTTCCTGGACATTGAATCCGAAAGGACCGAGATTCTCAAAACCTGCCGCGAACTGGGCATCGCCATCGTCGCCTACAGCCCCGTCGGCCGCGGCCTCCTCACCGGAGCAATCAAGTCGCTCGATGACCTGGCCGAAAACGACTGGCGTCGGGCCGTCCCCAAGAACTCGCCCGAGAACTTTGCCAAGGTGACGGCTCTCGTGGACAAGATCGGATCCATTGCCGAGAAGCACGATGCTACGCCGGCGCAAATCTGCCTTGCATGGGTCGCGGCCCAGGGCGACGACTTCATTTCCATCCCCGGCACGACGACCATCAAGTATCTCGAGGAAAACACGGCCGCCATCAACATCAAGCTGAGCAGGGAGGAGGTTCAGGAGCTGAGGAAATATGCCACCGAGATTGAAATCCCTGGTGATCGATATCCGTCTTCGTAAGTGTGGTCATCATTTGTGTGTGTGTGTGTGTGTGTGTGGGAGCATCGGCTGACTCTCGTGGCAGGATGACGAGCACGCTATTTCGGGACGCGGTGCCGCTGAAGTGAGATTCGATTGAAGTCTTCACGTGGGGGGGAAGAGCGTTTCATGTCGGAGGCGAGCTGGGGGGAGGGGGGGGATGTATCCGGCGTCCCCTGTTCAACCGTGCCATCGATTGGGCTTGAAATGGAAATCCTAGGCGCAGGTTCAGAACAAGCTAGATTCTAGTCCATGTTTGCCGGTGACGAGAGCGGACAATCCGAGCGTATTTCCCGATACCATCCTGCACCTGCTCGTGGTTATAACTTTCACTTCCAGCGTACGTGTTCACGGGCGCGACCATGACCATGGACAGCAGGCCGGCCAGGACGTGCCCGTACAGGCGCCAGTCGGCAAAGGTCATGACGATGTGGTGGTGGTGGCGCGGGAGGAGCACGGCGGCGGCGGCGGCGGAGACGGAGACGGAGACGGAGAGCCTTGGTCGGGTCATTGCGCATCACGCGCGTCACGAGGATGGACCCCTGCCTCTCGGTGAAGACGTTGAGGGAGAGGAGGCATCTTTTGCCGAAGAAGAAGGTTTTGGGCCTCGCCGCGCTGTGAGGCAGGTACAGGTATGCGATGGCCCCGAGCGCACATGTGACGAGGCCCTCTTTTGATGATGAGGAGGTGTGTGAGAAAATTATGTGTCAGCCAACGTATATATATATATATAAATAAATAAAAAAACACACACACACGCGCGCGCGCGCGCGCGCGTTTATCTTCCTACCGATCAGAAATAACCACTGCCATCCCCGGAGACCACCTCGCCCCCCCGAGCGACAGCAGAGCCCTATCGACAGCGGGCCCCCCCAGCGCGCGCCGGCCAACGCATTGGATGCCCAGAAGACGGCGAACCGCAGCGCCAGCTCCCCCGTTGGTGTACTCCGCACGGACTACTAACTAGTACCCGGCAATGTACAGCGCGAAGCCGGGCATATTATTGTCAGGGAGAGCGCCCTTGAAGCCTAGGATGTATGAGGGTAACGTGCACTGACTAGGATAAAACCCTTAGTAAGACAATAGGTGGAGATAATATATTAGAAGTACCTCTATAGACTAGTTATTACTATAGCGTACTATATACCTTTTAGGTATAAAAGTTAGGTACTATCTATACCTCTAATTAATTAAATTAAACGCTCTTTATTATTATTATATACCCTTACCTAATAGTTATAAGCCTAGGAGGCTTTTATTACCCTTATTATTAATTATTATTAAAGATATAAGCTTTATTAGATATTATTAATTATTACTTACTTATATCTAGAGATAATCACCCTTTATTATATTAATTAGTTAAACTTCTTATCCTATATACTAATTAACTAATATATTCCCCTTTATAATATTTAAAGAAACCCTAAATATAGTATTATTATTAGAGAAGGATTAGATTAAATAATATACCTAAGTTAAGAACTATATAGAATTATATAGAATCTAGTAATATATTAACCTAAATAAGGTTAAATTACTTAAAGAACCTATAATACCTATATACCTAGGTATAAAGGGATTTAAGACTAAAGCTTATACTAAATAACCCTAATACTCTTAAAGATTAAAAGCTTACTTATAAAGATATAAAGGACTAATTTAATTTTAAATATAAAGAACTTTAATTTAATCTTATAAAGTATATAATCTTATTAAAGTAAATACTAAAGATTAGGGAATATATCTATAAAACTCTCTTAAAGAATATTTAAGACTCTCTTAACTTTAATACTAAGGTAGAAAAGAAGGAGTTTATTTAATATTATACCTATAGGATACTTAAGCTTCTTTATAACTAGTATAAGCTAAATACTAAGAAGATACTTATTCTTATAGAAAATTACCTTAATAATTATCTATAAGCTAAAGGTACTTATAATTAGTATAAGTAAGCTATAATAACTAAGGTATTATAAAGGAATTATCTAGATCTTAAGACTTAATAGACTAAGGAGATAATATTATATAAGTTTATTATTTCTCTTTAAAGTAAATTTAAGGTATTCTAGAAAAAAATAGAATAACTTACTTAATAAAGGAGAAAACTATAGCTTCCTTAAGGCTATTAGTAAGTTTAAAAAAGACTATAAAGCTCCTTAGAGTATAGTAAAGTTAGCTAATAATACTATTACTACTAATAGATTAAGTAATTAGAATAAACTAGAGTAAAAGAAGTACCCTAGATACTTTAGTTATAATATTAAAGATACCTTAAAATAGTAGGAATCCTATTGTTACGTGCAGGTTTGGCACGATAAGGGGCGAATCCGTCAGAGAGGCTAACGGATTTGCAGTCGCAAAGTCGTACTAGGTTCACTTGTGTAAGCTACTGTTAGGGATATGGTAAGATGTTAGAAGTAAGTTGATTCTCTACTCGTAAAGTCCGAATCTGGCCTTATGTCGGCCACCCTTGTGTTCCGCCACGTAACACCTATAATTTATTTAAGACTCTTTATAAGCTAGAAGCTACTCTAAAGGACTAGGAAGTTAGGAAAAACTCTAAAGATAATATTAAGAAATATCTTAAAGAGAACCTATAGGAGAAATTAAAGGCTATAAGCTAAAAGCTAGAAAAGAAGGAGAAAGGTAGTAATATTATTATACCTTTATAGAATCTAATAAATAACTTACTTATAGTAACTCTAGGGGAGAAGTTAGCTAATATATTATTATTTATATGCTTAGAGTAATCTTAACCTTTAAAGAAAGTTATTAATTTAACTTTAAACGCTATAGATAGCTTAGAAATAAAGTAGAATATAGTTCTATATAACTCTAGAGCTAATATTTATATCTTTAATAACCCTTATTAGTTTAAATAGTCTAAATTTAATAATTCTATTATAATAAAGGTTAAGGCTAGAGGCATAATCTATATATCTTTAGGTTAAGAACTAGTTTATATATCTATTATAAATCTAGTATTATAAAAGCTAAGAATAATTATATTATAGAGTGCTTTACTAATCCTAGAATTCTATATAAACCTAGTATTAGTAAAGATTCTTATAAATATAGGGATTTTCTAGAATTAAAGGAAGGGCTTTTTATTTTAAGGAAGGTAACCTATAGTAAAGGTTTATAATATTAATAAACTTTATATACTATTAAGGCTATTAGATAATCTAAAAGAGGCTTATACTATAATAAGCAAACCACTAAAGCCTTCTCTAAAGGGAGATATAAAGCTTTAGTATTAATAAAGTAGTTATTTAGGTAAAAAGGCCTTTATAAAGCTTATAAACACTACTCTTAGCATTAAATTAATAAGACCTAAGCTTATAGAGTATAAGATATATACTATAGGTAAGGCTAAGCGCTAGAGATTATAGGTTATACATAAAGGACTTCCTTAAGGGCTAGGTTATAGGTTATTAGTTAATTTAAAGTACTATAACTCTCCTTATTAGAATAGTAATAGGTATTAGTATATATTTATATACCTTATAACCTTAATATAGTTCTTTTACTTATTTAAGACTAAAGATAGTGTTTATAATAGTTTTTATATAATAATAAGCTTCTTAAGTATATAATTTACTATTAGACTATGCTTTTTATATAGTAATATTAAAAAGGCTCTATTTATAAACACTATAAGGGATAAGATAGCCTTTACTAGTATTATAGTTTATAATTTAGCTCCCTTAATGCCTAGTTAGAATAGTAAGGTAAAGTAATCTAAGGGGGTAATTAAGCAAAAGGCTTATATATTAAGTCTTAAGGCTTAGCTTCTATTAGAACTTAATAATAAGGTCTTTAATATAGTAGTCTATTTACTAAATAAAATACCTTTTAAATATTATAGGAAGTAAGTTATACCCTATAAGCTTTAGTAAAATTAGGCATAGAAAACTACACTTACTTATTTACAAATATTAGAGGTTTAAAAGCCCTTAATTACCTATTTATATGCTTATAGATATAAGGCGTTTCTAATAATAATAAAGGCTTTAGAGTATATTAAATCATATAATATAATTCCTTAGTTAAAGTAAAAAGCTTATATTAGTTACCTTATTAGTTATAGAGGCAAATCCTAGTATATTATCTAGGTACTTATATTACATAATTATAAGGTTATTATATTAGTATGTGTTTATATTAATAAGAACTCCTTCTTTAAACTAGAAGAAAAGCTAGAATTAGCTTAATAAAAAAAGATATAAATAATTATACTACTTAAAAAGCTTAAGGCTAAAGATATTAATAAAGAGATTAGCTAAGACCTTATTAGAATAGAACTAGAAGAGAATAATCATGCCTCTATATAATTAGCTATAAGTTAGGAAAATAAGTAGTTTAAAGCAAAAACACTACCTTATATATTAGGGTAAGAAGGAGACTAAATTAGTGCTTTTTTAACCTCTCCTAACTTTTCTTATAAGGCACTAGTTACTATAGAGAATATAGAGCTTTAAGTACTAGGTAATAATATGCTATTTTATAAGATTAATAACTTTATAAGTAAAGTAATGTCATGGCTTAAGCGTAGGGTTAAATAAACGAAGTAATGGCTAAGATTCTCGCAGTCGCTACTAGGAAGATACTAGCTAGGGGTAGGTGCGTAAAGGTTTTAATCTCTAACCTAGCACTAATAATATGCGTAGTCTTTAAGGAATACCTTACTTTATAAGTATATAGCTATCTTATAGCTAGCTAGCCTCTTTATTATTTATATAGCCTAAAGGTCCTCTAAAGATTCGCTCTAATAAATATCCTATCTCTAACCTTTACGCTCCTAATATAATACTCCCCTAATATATAATTAACCTTAATTATAAAATAAGCTACTTACTTAGGGTATAGTTACTATAATAAAGCTTATAAAGAAAAATAAGATAAGGTACCTTATAACTAGATATATAGGTAAATAAAATAATAATAATAATACTACTAATTATAAATAACCCCCCTTATTATAGGTAGTAGTATCTAAATAGTAGCCTATATATAGCTTTAATATAGCGAAATAAATATTATTACCTATTATATAGCTAGACTAAAAAAATAGATAACTTATATTAATTTTTATAATTAGTTTAAATAAATAAGGTACTTAACACTATAGTTCTAAATAGTCTAACTAGAGGGCTTATGTTATAGTTACTATAAGTTTATAGCTATTAAGTATATATATAAGTAGTAAAGCTAATAGTTATTATTATAATTTATAGATTACTTATATATAGTATATTAGATTACTTAAGGGGTCTATAGTTAATATAAAAAAGACTAATTTTTCCCCCTTTCTATACACTTCCTTTCTTCTATAATAATCCTTAACCTTATAAGTTACCCTTACCTACTAAGTAATAGCTTTCTTACTGCTATTATACTATAGTTACTAATCTTTTTTAGTCTCTAAATATTATTATTATTTATTACTATTTATCTTAGTCTTTTATCTTATTCTTAGTTATTAGTTTATTTGCTTTTAGTTATAATTTATATCTAGTCTATTATAGCTAACTTATAGCTAGTTTACTATATCTAATACTTATATAGGAACTCCCCCTTTATTAATAGCTTCTAAAGGTTAAGCTATTAAGAAATCTTCTTTAAAGTCTTCTAAGAAGTTATTTTCTTAGAAGTAAACCACTTCTAAAATTTTAATATAAGTTTACTATATCTTTATAGTGTTTTTATTATTAACTTATTACTAGTAATATAATAAGTAAGAAAATTCTATATATATAGTGCTCTTAGTAAGTAGTAATATAGAATATCCTACTAAAAAATAGCACCTATAATATTCTAGGATATCTTATTAATAATAAGACCTTCCTAGTAAAATATAAAGAATTTATAAGTATAACTTCTTTACTTACTTACTACTTCTTTATTACTAATATTCTAATAGATTACTTAATAAAGGATACTTACTACTTCTAAAATAATAAAAACTACCTTATAGTATATCTTTCTTATCTAGAATTTACTTACTTATTACTAATATACTACTAGTATTTAGCTTAAATTATATAGCTTTATAATAGGCTATTTAAACTTATTAAAGCTATTCTAAAAGGTAGCTACTACTATTAGAATAAAGTAAGTATAATTCTACTATCTAAATACTAGATTACTACTAACTTACTAGTAGTTTATTATAAAAGTAAAGAAAAAGCTATAGAATACTATTCTATTCTATAAAAATTCTAATAAGTATAAATATATTTACTATACTTAAATAACTACTAATATTACTTATAAAGTAAAGAGTAATAAGTATATTATAATAGCGCTACTAAGTAATACTATAAACCTTAAGATATAAATTAATATTTTAAATAGTTTTGCTTTATAGCCTAGAATATCCTAATAGTAAGCTTTCTTAATATATATAGCTAATACCTAACTAACTTACTAGTAGTTTATACTTTATATTACTAACCTACTTAATTATATTAGTTCTATTAAGCTCCCTAGTAAACTTTAGGTTTATATATATAAAGAGAGAGATTCTAATAATAAAGATACTCCTAAGGCCTTTACCTTTATAGTTACTATAGCTATTACTACTACTAAGGAACTAGTAGTCTTAGTAACTAACTTTATTATAAAGGGGTAAGTGCTTAGTAGCTATATAATAGATTATTTAAGTTATTTAAGTAAATTAACTTTATTTTCTAATATCTTACTATATTAACTTATAAATTATAACTATCTTATATTAACTTTACTACTTAACTATTACTTATAGTTATTAATAATTTCTTTAGTACTAAAATCCCTTTTTAATACCTAAGAATTCTCTAAAGTATTATAGCTTTTTTATTTAACTAGATATTTATAATACTTTCTATTATAGTAATATAAAATAATTCTCTTAACTTTAAACTCTTATTTATTATCTTTAATATTATTCTATAGTAAGGATATATTTTCTATATTAGTTAGGTCCCCTTTAAAAGGCTTAAGACTAGTAATATTAAATATATTATATAATTAAGTCCTAGGTAGTAACTTTAATTAATACACTAATCTATAACTCCTAATTACCTTTTTAATCTTATAAGGGCCTAGATACTTTATAGCTAGCTTCCTACTAGGTTATCTTAAATTAATATTCTTTATTAATAGTAAAATATAATTACTAACTTTAAACCTTATTAAAGTTCTTTTCTAGTTATAATATTTCTTATACTAAGTTTATAAGTTACTTAAAAGCTGTTTAATTATAGTGTATTTCTCTCTTAGTGCTAAGACTTTACTTTTAGCTTAATTATTTACTAAAGGGATATTTATAATTACTTACTATAAACCTCTAGGATTATAACCTTATAATGCCTTTACTAGTGTGTAGCTATGCGTTATATAATTACTTATATTATACGTAAACTATACTAATAATAGGTTATTTACTTAATTAGTCTATTTAGTATAAGCAAAAGCCCTTAAATAATATTCTAGGACCTAGTTTAAACATTCTATCTAGCTATTTATCTAGGAGTAAAAAGCAGTGCTAAGTAGCTGCTTAGTTATAAGAAGATAATAAAAAGTTATCTAGAAACCACTAGTAAATATAGAACCTTAGTCTATTATAATACCTTCTAAAGCTCTATAATCTTTAAAAATATATTCTAAGAATATAGTTACTAGCCTATTACTAGTTAGTTATATTAATATAGGAATATAAATACTATATTTTATGAATTAGTTAATAATAACTAGAATTATATTATAGGTCTAGTTTAAATCTTTTCCTAGTAGAAGTTTAGTAATAAAATCTATTAATAATTCTTAAAAAGAGTAATTAGGCACTAGTAGCATAGCTAGCTTACTAAATAGTTTATAATGCCTTAGTTTTAAAGTTTAATAACTTATATAAGTACTAATATATATCTTTATATCTTTCTTTATTATTAGCTTATAATATTAGTTTATAATCTAATAAAGAGTTTTACTTACTCCCTAATATCTAGTAATAGGGTTATTATAAGTTAGTAATAAAATTTCTTTTCTTATTCCTAGAGGGATAAAAATATAATTCTTAAATATTAATAGCTTAAAGGGTCTAATAGACTATATCTAGGATATTACTAAATCGCTACTTTTAAGTAACTTTAATTAACCTATAGTAAAGTTATTCCCTTACTATACTTTATATAATAAGACTTAAATTAGGGTTTCTAATTCTAAGCTTTTTTCTAGAAAGTTAGAGATAAACTTAGAAGAGATTCTCTAAATAAATTAAATCCTAGCTATAATATCTCTATAAGTAATTAGTTTAATAGATGCTTCTAGTCTTATAGGTATATAGATAAGTAATATTTTTAAAGGGCACCCTTACTACTTACTAGTAATAACCTATACTAGTCTACCCCTAATAGCAGTAGCTAGTCTAATAGGAAAATTAAAATAACTAAGTAATAAACTAAATATACACTAGGTACTAGTAGTATTACTCTAGCTAGCTTATTACTTATTAATAAAAGTATTAAAAGTATTAAATAACCCTACTAATATAACTCTTCTAAGATTATCTAGATTATTAGGTTCTTTAGGAATATAGTTAAGTTATGATTTTTTAAAACCCTAGATATTAGTAGTATTATTATAGCGTTATTATAACTAACTATTAGTTACACTAAGTAATATTTTTATAGAACCTATAGTACTAATAGTATTACTAGGGTATTTCTATTGCTTAGTATTTATAAATTTAGATAAAAAGGTAGGAAGTTATATAGTTACTACTTTTACTTTTCTTGCCTTACTTATAAAATCTAGTTTTCTTAAAAGTAAGTTAGTAGGATTTAATTTCCCTATATAATATATAATCTTAAAGTTAAAAGAATAAAGCTTATTAAGTATAGTTACCTACCTACTAGTAAGCTTAGGCTTTATAGCTAGGTACTTATAGTTTAAATAGTCTATAATAACCTTAATTATATAAGCTAAATAAGCAAGGTAATATCTCTATATATAAAAAGCCTCTTAGATAGCTAATAATTTGCTATTAGGTATTAAATAGCGTAATTTAGCATTAGTTATTTTCCTTAATATAAATATAACTAGGTGCTAGTAACCTAGTATATATATTATAAGTATAGCCCTAATTATATGTCTAGATATGTCTATCTTTACTCTAAGATATATAAGTAAGTTAAAATACACTAAAATTAGCGCTTCTTAAAATTTCTATTAAAGTTCTCTAAATATTACTAACTTATAGGGTTCTAGGTTAAATATTACTAGTTACTATTCTCTAAGATAATTTATTAATAAAATAATAACTTTACTATACTATTTAATAAAATAGCAATAAAATCTAGTAAAACTAAGGAATAACTAAATATTAAAGACATTATATAGTATTAGCTAGGTTATAATTACCTTAACTCTTACTAGGTCTATTATAATACCTTTTGCTAATATCTTAAAGCCTAAGAATTTAACTTCCTTAACTAAAAATTAATACTTCTTAAGATTAATAAAAAGACTTATATCCCTAAGCTTATATAGAATTTATTTAATATATTCTATATACTCCTTAACTACGCTACTATATATTAGCGTATTATCTAGGTAAATAATATAGGTCTTATTAATAAGTCCTTTAAGAGCATTATTAATATACTCCTAAAAGGTTACTAGTGTATTAACTAGTTTAAATAGTATTATAAGATATTTAAAGTGGCTATAGTAAAATAAAAGGCTATCTTTTACTTATTACCTAAGCAAATATATAGCTAGTAGTATATATCTTTTAGATTAAGAACTATAAAAATAACTATACTTACTAATTAATTAAGGATTTTAGCAATAAGGGGTAAAGGGCCTTATCCTTAATTATAATCTTATTTAAGCCCTTATAATTTATATAAAGCCTTAATTTCCCTTCTTTCTTTAGAATAAATAAAATTAGGGCTTTAGCTAGGCTAACTAATCTTCTAATCTACCCTTTAAGCTATATACTTATAAGGTACTCTCTAAGAACTAATAGCTTCTTTTTAGCTAAATTATATATAGGCCCCTAAGGTAGTATTTTCCCTTCTTCTAATTTAATTATATAAGTGTAGCCCCTTAGTTTAGGAAGCTTACCTACTAGCTTTTTAGAAAAAATATTTATAAACTCTATATATTCCTTTAGAATTATTAGTATAGGGTATTAGGTGCTTATACCTTAATTTAATATAGCTTATTTACTACTTATACTTTCTAAAATTAGTATAACTATAATACCTTTACTTTTTTATTACTAGTAAGCGTATTCTAGTAACTATATAGCTACTTTACTATTTAATTATACTTTTATTACTACTAGGTTCTTTAATTAGTTCTTACCCTTTTCTTTCTAATTTTTATTTTTTAAAATACTTAGCCTAATCTTTATTGCCCTAAATAGTAATAAAACCATTGCTTATTTTTTCTCTTTATATATTTACTACTTACTATAAATAAAGGAGAGGTATTATATAGTTACTAAATATCTCTAAAATCCCTAATCCTAATATATAATTATAGATAAATATTTTTTAGTCTAATCTATACCTAGTATTATCCCTTTACCTATATTAGTAATATAGTAGCTAACTTAATAGACTTTTATAAATCCTATACTATCTTTTACTTTTATTAATATTTTTAAGATCCCTTAATATAGAATCTCTTTTTAGCTTATACTCTTTAGTACTTAGTTTAATTAGATTATATTCTTCTAATTCTTTTTTAATAATAATTTAGAATAAATTATTAAGAACTATATACCTATATTAAATAGCGCTTTTATAGCTAATTACTAGTTATTTTATTATAAAGATACTTATATTCTTATTTTATTTTCTATAGGGTATTCTATAGTAAGATTATATTCCTAGGTCTATGCTATTTAAACTAGTATTATATTAGGTAATATAGCTTTATTACTACTTTTACTATACCTTTTAGTTATATACCTATTGCTTTTATAGATAAAATAGTCTAGTGCCTAATAAGCTAGTATAGTATATCTAGGCTTTCTATATTTATAGTATACTAGAAATAGCTTTTTTACTTAATCTCCGCTTTATTACTATACCTTATCTATAGGTAATATAAAGCATTACCTTTTTCTTTTAAGGTCTTAACTTTTTTTATTACTTTAGCCTAAATTTATTATAACCTTTGCTTTCTTACCTTAGTCTTATAACTAGCTTTAAGTTATTAGAATCTCTTAGCTAATTATTTACTTTCTTATAGTATTATTTAAGCTATTTAGAAAAATAGTAATTTATAGATATATTAGGATTACTTTAGGTAACTTAGCTTTTACCTTAGTCTAAGCTTTTATAAAGGCTTAAAATAATTAGTTACTCTTTTACCTAAGATTTAGTAGTATTCTTATTACTTCTAAGTATCTTATACCCTTATTTATTATTCTAGTTTTTAGCTATTTTAGAAAACCTACCTATATAAATAATAAGTAATCTATATACCTATTTATAGCTATATAATATATTTATTATTACTTTATATTATTAGCTAGGTAGCTACCTATATATACTACCTTAGTAATATTATCCTTAAAGGTATAGTAGTCTAATTTAAATAATATATCTAAATCTACTAGGAAATTCTATAGGTTCTTATATATATCCCCTTTATATATAGGTATTTTTATTTATATCTTAATAAGACTATTTTACTATATAATTACTACTAAGTTACTATAGATTACTAGTAAAACTATAGCTAAAGTTTAAGGGGTAATTATAAGTTCTAGAAAAGGTCTAGCTAATCCTAGATTTACTTTAAGCTTTTTAATCTATACCTTTATTTATAGAATCTCCTATATTTTCTAAAGGTAATATAGCTTAGCTTATATAACCTTATAGCATCTCTATAATACTCTATCTAGGTTATTTATATTATCTATACCTTTACCTAGATTAGAATTAGGTAGCGTTTACTATACCTTATTATTATAAGGATTCTTTGCCTTTCTAATTATTTATAGCTTTATTATTATAAGGTACTAGTGTGTTTTATATAAATCTTTAGAGCGTTAGCTATATAATAATCTAGCTAATAGTTTATATCCTTAAAAGGGTTTTAAAGAGATTAATTTATTATAGCTTAAGTATAGGGTTAAATAAATAAAGTAATAGCTAAGATTCTTATAGTTACTACTAAGAAGATACTAGCTAGGGGTAGGTATATAAAGGTTTTAATCTTTAACCTAGTACTAATAATATATATAGTCTTTAAGGAATACCTTGCTTTATAAGCACATAGCTATCTTATAGCTAGCTAGCCTCTTTATTATTTACGTGGCCTAAAGGTTCTCCGAAGATCCGCTTTAATAAACGTCCTGTCTCTAACCTCTGCGCTCCTGACAAGTAATAGCTAAATACATAGACTTTACTATAAAGGCTAGTAATATTACTACTAAAGGTAGTAAGACTATAGAGAATTATAGTCCTTATAATAATAGTATTAATCTAGATAATATTATAACTAGAAAATACTAAAGAAAAGAAATATAGAAAGCTAGGTAAGTATAATTTTTCTTTGCTTTCTTAATAGTATTCTAAGGAATTTAATATAGTCTTTATATTAAAAATATACCTCTAAAACCTACTTACTATTATTAGGTAATAGCCTTAGCGTATTATAATTACTAGAAGGAAGTAATTATAAAGGAGCTTTTAAAGCTTTTATCCTTAAACTACTAGGAGAATATACCTAATAAATTATTTAATCTAGATCTTTATAAAGAGATTATTAACCTTAGATAGGTTTTTAAGTATAAAACTAATAAAAAAGGGCTAGTTATAGAGTTTAAGGCTTAAATAGTTATATAAGGTAATTAGTAACTAAAAGATAACCTTAATAACTACGCTATAATGCTTACTTCTTAATCTCTATATATACTACTTACTATTTACAATACTAATAATCTTAATATTTTGTCAAGCGGAAAACAACACCCCAAAAGACACGATGCTAGCCCACGGTCGTAGGTAGCGGTGACATCTGCTTACGTCGAAGGGTTAATTAACTTAACAGTAGCGATTATAATAATAGCTAAACCTATCTCTTTAAATAAAGACAATTTAGATTAAATAGTCTATTAGATTAGAAGTAACTTTTTAGTTAAGTTAGGGAAGTAATCTTATTAATTTATCTTATTAAAGTAAACACAATATTAGCTATAGCAGCGCTAGGCATTTAAGTTAAAAAAATCTAGAGTTAGGCGTGCATATAGAACCTTAAAAAAATCTAGCTATAGGTAATCTCTTTATAGATTAAATAGTCCCCTAGTCTAGATAACTAATATTGTTATCCCTTATTATATTATCTATCCTTATAATCCCTTATGCTTATTATCGCGATTACGTGTTTCTAGGCGCGTATCTTATAGTATATAACACCTCCCTAACTATTTTCCCTTCCTAGCCCCTAGGAAAGGGAAAATAGTTATAAAAAGGGAATAGCTAAAGTATTCTTAAGTATAACTAGTAGCCTAATACTATACTTTAGAAAAAGGGTATTATTTAATTAAGTATATATAGGTCCTAGACTTTTATAAAAGAGAAAAGAAAAGGAAATAAAAAAGGAGAAATAATAGGATAAAATAAGAGAAAAAGAAACCTCCCTAGCTAAAGACCTAAATTTTTTATTTCCCTAGAGAGCTTTAGTGTCTTTAGTATTTATAGGCAGGTAATAAGTAATATTAGCAAAGGAGTGTAAACTATAGGTTACTTTAACTCTTACTAGCTTACTCTCTTTTCTTAGTTCTTATATTAATTAATTAATCCTATAGTATGCTTTTTCTCTTGCTAGTAAGCTTTAATAATCTCTAGCTATATTCTATAAGAAACTAGGCTAGGTAGTATAACTAAAGCGTATATAAATAATATTAGTAACTAAGTAACTATTTTCCTCTAAGCCACTTATTCTAAGTTAAGAAAAGGGAGGAGATTAATTATTATAGCTTATCCTATATCTCTAAGGGGGTAGTGTATAGTGCTTTCTTCTACCCGCTTAATTAGAGTCCTATAGTTATATACCTAGCTTTCCCTTATAACTCTAAAGATTTACTATAACCTTAGCTAATCCTTAATATCTATTTAGAATAACTTATTAGTTACTACTTACTATTATTAAAGTGTTTAATTTATAATATTATATATCTATTCTTATCTACCTTATTAGAGCGTTTTAAGTTTTATAGCTAGAGACTATAGCATTTCTTTATATCTAGCTATAGATAATAACCCTAATAATAATTCTTATAATGCTTAAAAACTTACCCTTCTACTTAATCTTTAGTCTTTAGTGTTTTCCTAATGCTACTTACTATCTATATCCCACTGTATTTATTATTCCTATTCTTATAATATTTCTTAAACACTAATATTAAAAACTTTAGGATCCTTAGTAAAGATATATATAATAGGCTCCTAATAGTCCTAGATATAAAGTCTACTACTTTAAGCTATTTTAGTATACTATTTAATTAGGTAATTCTTATTACTAACTTTATATTCCTAAGCTATAACTACTATACTAATAGGCAGTCCTTTACTAATTATCTAGGTTATAAAGCAAGGTAGCTAGCGTTTTATTATATTATGTATTAGGTACTAAAGGTTAAAGTCTTTTTAGTAGGATAATTCTCTAGGCAATTAATCTCTAATCCCTAACTTATTTATAGCTATATCTTATAGAACTCTTATAGTTCTTATAAGGGCTCTAGCATAGCTATATCTTAGGTCTAAGATATTATTAGTAATTATCTAGTCTCTTAAATAAAGCTTAAAGTAATAACTAATATATAAATCTCTACTAAATGCATATAGTTATTTAAAATTAATATTATATTAGTTTAGTGTATTCTAGTCCTCTAAAAGCAAATTAAATACTTAATATCTAAATTAGTAGCGGATTGTTTATAGGAGAAACCCTAGATAAGCATATCTATATTCCTAGTTTCCTTTTTATTCTATTACTAGGACTATAATTGCTTTAAAGTTATATAAGTAATTTAGTAGCTATATAATCTATCCCTACTCTCCTATAAAATTAGTAAACCTCTTTAACTAGCCCTTCTCTATACTATTAAAATAGTAAAGTTACCCTTATTATTAATTAAATAGAAAATATATCTAGTGGTTTATAAAGAAAGTAAATCCTATAATAATATATTAATTACTTATATATAAGTAAAGGTTAATAAAGTTATACTTTAAACTATATTTAATATTAATAGGCTAGTAGTTAGAATAAAGTCTTCTAGCTTTTAAACTAATTAATCTTTATAAAGTATCTAAATTAAAATCCTCTATTAGTTTAATCTTAAATATATTTAGTAATATAGCTACTATTACTTTAAGGCTATGTATTATAATCTTCCCTATAGTAGCTAACTTAAACTAGTTAAGCTAGTTTTTGCTTAGTGTTTTACAAGCCTTTTTTAGGAACTTATAGATATCTATTAAATAATCTCGCTAGCCTAACTATATCTACCCTAGTTTAATTAGCATTACCTAGCTAAAATTATTACTATCCTAATAGGCCTTAAACCTAGTTAATAGTTAGGGCTAGTCCCTTCTTAAATAAAATAATAGTAGTTACTAACTATAGAGATTAACTAGGTTAAGCTTTATAGTGCTTCCCTTATCTTCTCTAAAGAAAGAACCTTTAGTTCTATATATTAGGATATAAATATAGAATAGCATAAGACACTTACTATAGAGAAAATATATAACTATGCTACTATTTATATTAGTATAAGCGCTTTTATTAACTATATTTTCTTTATAATCCGCTATTTCTTAGTATAATTAAATAATATATATATTAATAAATATATTTTAGATAAAAGAGGAATAAAAGGGTAGTAATTTGCTTAACATTGCTAGGTTAGGATAAATAAGAGTAAGAGATATAAATAGGTAATAAATAAGCAAATATCTTAAGGATCTAAATAATATAATAATATAAAGGGAAGTAAGATTAAATAGTTCCTATAGCTTTATTATTATTCTTATAGCCCTTATTAGCTATATAAGCGGTTATTAGTAGCTATCTATAGTTACCCTTAGGAAGCTAGCAGGCTCCTATAATTTACACTTTTATAGTATTATAAATTAGCATTAGCAGTTATTACTTATTAGTTACCACTGCCTATTATTAAGCAGTATCTTTATAAATCTAATGCTTAGCTCTTTTCTTCTCTTCTCTTTCTTTCTCTCTTAAACCCTTATCCTCTTTTATAACTATTTAATTATAGTAAAGTCTCTTAATATAGCTTATTAAAAGCTTCCTAATATTACCGCTATTATAAGGGCAAGTGTCCTAGAGTATAAGCTCTTATTAATAAAACTCTTAACTAGTCTAACCACGCTAAATTCTTCCCTCCTTTTATTAGTAAAGATTATATAAGTTTAGGGGTTATTTAATCTTATACCTAAGCATTTACTAATACTTACTATTACTATAGTATAAGTTTCTTTTTATATTCTAGATATATAGTAGGATTAATATTAGTTATAGTAGTGTCCTAATATATATAGAGATCTCCCTTTATAATCCTAATAATATCCTAGAGAGAGCTTCTCGTTACCTTATTACCTCTATAAAGAAGATAAACCTACTAAAGGAGTTTATAAGAAGCTACACTAAGGCTAATAGTGCTTTAGCCCTTACTATTAAAAATAGCTATTACTATTAGGTTCTTATTCCTACTAAGGTAGCTTATCCTAATAAGTATTTTTTACACACTCTCTCTTAGTATCCTAAGCATTGCTAGGCTTTGCTAGTATCTATATATAGAAAATTAAATAGTATTTTCTATTTTAATTACTTAAACTTATATATATAGTATATTATATTCTATAATAAATATATATACTTTCCGTTTTATAGCTATATTTCGATTCCTAGGGTTAGCAAGGGCGCCTATAGTAATTATATCTAGAATAGTTCTCGCGCTGTAAGCTATAAGTAATGTTTTGCTTCTAGGTATTATCCTTAGTTATTATAAGAGAGAGCTCTAGCTCCTTTCTTAGGCAAGGAATAGTCTATAAAGGTAGTAAGAACCCTTTTACTTAATCTAAACTCTATTAACTTTATAAACTCTCCTTACCTAGTAATTAATATACCTCCCCCCTTTCTAAATAATTTATAATTATAAGGTAAAGAAAAAAAAATTTATAGTAAGTTATTAAAGAAAAGAAAGGAGTATAAAGGAAGGATAAATAGCTTAGCTACTAGGCTATGCTTTAATTACTTAATCTTTAGTGTCTAATTTACTACTTATATACTTTAAAGAAAAATAAGGAAAGATAAAGGAAATTTTTCTTAATCTATACACTATTAGTATATAGAAGGGTACTTTATATACTCCTTATATTATTTATTTATTAGTTAAGGTAGCTATACCTTAATCCCTTAATATAGGGTTCTTTATAGTAGGAGTTTAACTTCTTCCTTCTTAAGGATTATTGCTTCCTAGTTAGATTTTTCTTGCCTACTTATTTATTAATTATTAACTATTTAATTAGATATATTATACTAAGCTACTAATAGTATAATAGCTAAAACTTCTTTATTATACTTATTAGCAGTCACTTTCTCTACCTAGCTTTATTAGGGAGCATATAACTATCTATCTATAGTAGATATTTACTAGCCTTCTAAGTCTAAAATAAACTTCTTAATATAGTCCCCTAATATTATTTTTAAGAGGCAAATCCTATCTAGTGTTTATAAATAATAGGCTCTAGAGATTAGCACGCGTTTATAAATCTAAAATAAACTATTCTACCTTATTATAAGTTTCTTTATAGTAAATATATTAATATTCCTTTAGATATTATATACTAGGATAAAATCCCCTAGTTTTAATTAATCTTTCCTAAGAGAAGTAGCTTAGTTCTTATTAGTTTAATTTATAAGTTACTATCTAAACTCTAATACCCTCTTCCTAGCCTTCTTTATATCCTTAGCCTTCCTTTTAAGCATTTAGACTTATACCTTAAATAAGTCTTGCCTAGTAGTAACCACATCCTAATTAATTAATCTCTAGGTTAGGAATTTTACTTCTAATAGTAAAATTAGTTCCTATCTATAAATTAAATAAAAGGTAGACTTCCTATATAATTCTTAGATAGTAGTATAGTCTATAAGAAAGGCTTTATTAAGGTGTTTTAACTATTATTTATTTAATCTACCTAGTTTCGCTAGAGTAAATATAAGAGACTAGTGTCTAGCTTTAATAGGAGAGTTTGCTTTTAGGTTATACCTAGATATCTAGATCCCTATTATACTAATATTTACTAGTGCTTCCTTAAGGTTTCCTTATATTTCTAGTCCTCTATTATAGACTATAAAGTAAAAGAGTCTAAATCTGCTAATTAAGGAGAAGAGAAACTTCCTAATTACTAGTATTATTACATTCCTAACTAGCATAGCTTCTACGTAACTAGTTAGATTATACCTAGCTTCTAAAAGGTACTTATATCCATGATTAATTAGAAGATACTAAGTGTTAATATAGATCTTGCTTATAGGGTTCCCTAGTGTAACTAGCACTAAAAGTTCTTATAGCTACTAGGGTGCAAACTTCTAGTATGTTTCGCAGCAAGCTAATATCTCTTAGGTTATGTTCTAGAGACCCTTCCACTAATATCACTGCTTTATTGCCTAAAAAACCACTTTAACTCCTTTATAGCTAAGTTCCTTATAAATAGCCTTAATAATTACACGTTATTATTCTAGTATATTAATAACTAGCGCTAGCCCCTTTATAATCCCTATTAGTCTTTTCTAAAGGTAGCTATTCTCTAAGTAAAACTTTTTTACCTTATTATATAGCATTCTATAGTCTTTTATACTAAGATTAATTAGTCTTTAAAGGGTTAATAAGAAATTAATTACCTATTATATCTCTTCTAAGTAATTCTTCTTACTATCTTCCTTAATCTAAACGCTATTAAGATATAAGTTAATAAAGTCCTTAATATCTCCTTTAATATCTTAATCTAATTAATCTGTTTCTCTAGGGCCTTTTCTAGATAAGGTATCTATAATATAGTTTTTCTTACTAGGGATATATTATACTAAGAAGTTAAAGAGTAGGATATAACTAATCTATTACGTAATAAGGGCTCTAGGCATATTATTAATAGCACTATTTAACTAATAAATAAGGACTTATAAGTCTATTTCTAATGTAAATAGAACTCTATAGAGGTAAATTTATAGTCTTCTTAGCGCATAAACAACTACTTAGTATTCTCTCTTAGTTATATTATACTTAGCTTTAGTAACAGTCTAAGTATTACTTTTATATTAAACTAGATATCGCTTCCTATTAACTACTTATAATAATACAGCCCCCTATCTAAGTAAGCTTACGTTAACTATTAGTATAATCTCTCTAAAGTCTAGTCTAAGATTAAGTAAAACTAGGACTAGAGCTATTATTATTACCTTCTTTAAGGTATCTATAGCTTCTTATTACTCTAGTCCTTATTCCTACTCCTTTATCTTCCTTAATAAAATTACTAGTGGTTTCGCTTTCTATATATAGTGTTTTACCTAGATATAGTAAATACCTATTAATCTAATAAAAGAGTATACCTCTAATAAATCTTAATAGACCTTCTAATCTAGAATTTTCACTACCTTCGCTTTAGTTAGCTTCTATCTATTCGTTTCGCATATAAATCCTATAATTTCTATAGATTTCTAGTAAAACTTTAACTTAACCGCTAAGGCTATGTAACTAGAGAGTTTAATATTAACCAAAACTTTATTAATATTAATTAAATACTCTATTATATATCTACACACTCCTAGTATAATTTCCTCCTTATTATACATTATAGTTAGTCCTTTTACTACAATATTATCTAGGAAAGGCACGTAAATATAAGGGATTAAGTTAAATAAGATTTGCCTAATAATTCTAATAAATTAGGCTACTAAATTAGTAGCACCCTATAGTAAGTAATAAAGCTACAAAAGCCTAATTACAGTAGAAATCATTATTATATCCCTATTCTTTTCTACTAACACTACTTAATTATACCCTAATAATAAGTTAACTATTAATAAGATCTAGTATATTATAAAGCTCTCGCTAAATACCTCTATACCTTAAGGGATTAGCGTATCCTATATTATTACCTTATTATACTTTATAGCAAATAAGATTAAGTAAATCCCTTTATCTTTCTTTATAATAAGAAAGTAAGGATTTCTATAGGAACTATAACTTTCCTCTAAGTATCTATACTTTAGTTTCTTCTTTAGTAAATTAACTAGTCTCCCTTATAACCTAAGGGGTATTAGGATTAAGCCCGCTTACTATGCCTTATATTTAATAACTTTTATAACTTATAGTAGCGTAATAAGCGAATTAACTTTTCTATATTCTAATAAGTCCTAGGCTAGCGCTGCTTCCTAGTTATAAAGAATTTCCTTAAAAATATTAACTTCCTCTTATATTAAATATTCTTATGCCCCTTTAACTATTTAATCTAATTATTCCTAGGTTATCCTAAAACCCTATAGTTCCGCGTAAAATCTCCTAGTAATATATTTGCTATATTTTCTAAATATATCTAGATATAATTTCGCTTCTTCCTATTTCTTTATCTTCTATTTTAGGTCCCCTTCTAGTGTTAACCTATTAAAGGGCATATTATTATAAGGGTGAATTTTATTAGCCTTTCGCTTATATATTATATTTATTATAAGATTAGGTAGTTTTAGTTATTATAGGGTTAGAAATCCTTTATAACCGCCTTAAGTTATTAGGTATAGTTTACTATTATATTCTTTATTACTTTATAAAAGATTTTAGTTCCTTCTCTTATTATAAGGGGGACTAGCTATTTATTATTATCTAACTCCTTCTCTAAACTCTTATAAACTATTTAATCTTCCTTTGCTTCTAGGTAACTAAATATAATAATATTAATAAATAGTTACTAGACTAGTTGCTTATTAGTATATTACTATTAGATACTTCCTATAACTCTTAAGATAATAATAATGTTACTAAAGTAGCACTAGGTATAAAGTTCTTTACTTCTTAAGTAATTAAACTATACCTAGGATAGCCTAAAAAACAGTATTCTAAGGATAAGACTAATATTCACTAAGTTAGGTCTAACGTAAAAATTAGCGGGTATCTAGACATTCCCTAAATATAGCCTTATTTATACCTTTCTAATTATTTTAATACTATATAATAAAAATAATGTTATATTTATTATATCTATTAGGTAAATCCTTAGTCTAAGTTATCTAGCTATGCTTTCTATAATTATATTCCCTTATAATCCTATATTAATAAGTCTAGGGAGAAGCTCCCTTTCTAGGTTATCTAGCTAGACTTATAGGTATAGTAAGTCTTATAGGTAATTAATAGTAGCCTATGGCTCTAAGATTATATTAAGTATAAAGTTTATCTAAGTAGGATTAACTAAATTCTACTAGGGTTTAACCTATTCTAGGCAAGCTCCTAGTCTCTCCTAAATTCACTCCTATAACACTATGTTAATCTCTAGTAAGGGCGTTATTAGTAAGCCTTTCTTAGCTATAGCTTTATTTTTCTTATTCTCCTTAAGAGTTTCCTTTATTAATTAAAGGATAGAGTTAATCTAATTTCTAGGATTAATTAGTCTTAGATTTAGTTTCGCGCTAAATATCTTTAAGGGAGAAGCTAGCCCTAATATATCTCTATTATAGTAGCAAATATTCTCTATGCCTTTTGCTTATAAGAGATATTTATTACTAACTACCTTTACTAGTATTAGTATAATATAGTAAATATCTTAAAAAGGCACTCTAATCTTCTTCTAAAAGACCTTATTATATAACTAATCTAGGATCCTCTATCTAACCTTATTTAATAGGTCTTTCTTGCCCTTAGTTATTATAGGATTCTCTTAAGCAGGTTAAACATAAGGTTATTAGTCTTCCACTTTATTATCTATAATATCTTTAATTCTTAGGCGCTTTACTAATTATTCGCTAATAGCTATAATTTTTATAATAATCTCTTTATCTTTCTCTTCCCTTATATATAGCTTCTTAAAGGTAATAGCTAATACTATGCCTAATATCTTATGTTTTAAGATTAATATTATATTAACCTCTCTCTTAGGTTAAAATTCTACTAGGTTAAACAAACCTTCTATTAGATTAAATACTTCCTATTCTTCTAGTGTTATTTCCTAGCTTAAACCTTTGCAAGGGCTATGTTCCTTAATTTATAGAATTATATATATAATCTTATAGTCCTTAAAGTACTTAACCTAGAATATAGCTAGTCTATACGCATAGCTACTAATAGAAATAAATCTTATAAGCAAGACTAGAGGCATAATTTAATATCTTATATTATCCCTAATTACTAAAATACAAACCTTTAGGTTATACATAGCAAACTTTAATATCTTATTAAATTTCAAGGCATTGCACTTTATTACAAGATATAATTCCCTATTATAGTAATAATAATAATTTAACTAGTAACCTTTTCCTAATATTATGTTTGTCTTAAAATAGCGCTTCTTATCTAGATTAAATAAGCTTATATAGTTTATCTAATAAGTCTACTATTAATATTAAGGGTAGCTACTATATTTCTCCTTAAGCTACTTTAATATATTAATTTCCTTTGCTACCTAGGCTATAACCATAATTTTTAACTCCGCTAGTTACTTTATTAGATTTTCTATTTAATCTTAGTATTTAGCTAATGTAGGGGTCCTTTATTATCCCGCTTTATTATTAATTAAAATAGTCTTCTTATCCTACTTAAATAAATTACCTAGTATTAAACAATTCTTTTAAGTAACCTAGTAACTATTAAAGGCCGCTTAATTAAATAGTAACTGTATTTTAAAGCTAAAATCCTTTTTATTTAAAGCATGATTTTCTATATTAAAAAACTCTAGGTCTTTATTCTTAAGCTCTAGGCATATATAAATATATATATTAAGTGCTATCTAAAGTAATTTATACTTTATTACTAAGATCTCCTTATAAGTAAAACCTTTTTAATTTATAAAGCTTAAGATTAAGTATTCTAAAAAAGCCTTATAAATATAGTTAGACTAGGTTATAGTAGTTCTCTATCCTATTAGGTCTATATTAGATATTAGAGCATAATACTTCTATAACTAGTAATAAGTCTTCTTAATAGTCTTTAGTTATATTAAATTTAGGTCTTTAAGTTACCCTCTAGTATTTTCTATTTAATCCTAGCTAGTTATATTAAACTATAAGAGTATTTCTTCCTTAGACTCCTTCTAAGTTTAAGATATAGTTAGTATCTTAACCACCTATTAGAGCTTTAGATTAATATTATACTTAAGCATTTTATACTAATCTATCTTAGGGATACTTATTACCTTTATTTTTACCTTAAAGTCCTTAATAAAGTTAGCTATATTATCTCCTATAAACTACTAAATATTATACCTATTTTATATAGTAATAAGAGAGATTTAATATACTATTATTTCCCCTAGAAGTTTTATAAAGGTTTCTATATTAAGTCCTCTAAGAGAGCTAGGTGCCTTAGGTTTATTATTAGGATCTTTTCCTAAGTAATCTTTAAAGTAAGTTTAAGCTAGACTAATAACTATCTTAGGATTAAATAGTTCCTAGCTAGTAATTAGGGTACTAGGTAATAGTAAATCCTAAAGGTCCTTTAGGTAGCTTAGGTGCTTACTTAGTCTTACTTTACTTAGTTACTAGGAATAAGATAAAGTAAGCTTAGATATAGAGTTAGTTAATATTTCTTTTAATTAATCTTATAGAAAAGCAAGTACTTAACTAAATATTATAATACTTATAAGACTTCTATAGAGAAAAACTTTTAATAGGGTAGTATTTATAGTTATAAGCAAACTATAAGTAAAAGCTACTAGCATAATTATATAGCTTTTTATAATAAGCTATAAGACCCTAATATATAGCTAAATAATAGTAAAATTAGCTATAGGCCCTAAGATTAAATAGTCTATAACGCTAGGTAGCGTTTTCTATCTTAGGGTCTTATATTTAAAGACTTTTAGTAAGGGATTAATAGCTTAGCTAGTGTTTATAAGGTATACCTCTAAGTTATCTAGCCTCCTTTTCTATGCTTCTATATAACGCTAGTTTATACTCTTAGTCTACCTTAGCTTAGTATACTTAGCTAGCCTCTTCTTTATACTATAACTATTATAGAATTCTAGTTAAGGCTTTAGATTTATATCTTAGTATAGGGAAAGTAAAATAAAGGGGTTTTTATATAGGTTAGCTTAGGAATAGCTAAAAGCATAATTAAAAACTCACTTCTAATTAATCTTAATTTATAGTAAATTAACTAGAAAGCGGAAAAAGTCCTAGGGGTTTAAAACCATATTTCTTTACTAGTTTTATTAAGTAGAAAACAATACCCTAAAAGACATAATACTAGCCTATAGTTATAGGTAGTAGTAATATCTGCTTATATTAAAGGGTTAATTAACTTAATAGTAGTAATTATAATAATAGCTAAACCTATCTCTTTATATAAAGATAATTTAGATTAAATAGTCTATTAGATTAGAAGTGACTTTTTAGTTAAGTTAGGGAAGTAATCTTATTAATTTATCTTATTAAAGTAAACATAATATTAGCCATAGTAGCGCTAGGCATTTAAGTCAAAAAAATCTAGAGTTAGGCGTGCATATAGAACCTTAAAAGAATCTAGCTATAGGTAATCTCTTTATAGATTAAATAGTCCCCTAGTCTAAATGACTAATATCGTTATCCCTTGTTATGTTATCTATCCTTGTAATCCCTTATGCTTATCATCGCGATTGCGTGTTTCTAGGCGCGCATCTCATGGCACACAATATATATTAATATAATATTTAGAATACTTTCCTATATATAAAACTTAAAGAACCTATCTTTTATAAGCTACTAAAGGGTATAAATATATAAGGTTATCTCTAGAAAATAACTAGAGTATTATATAGGCTATAGGAAGCTCCCTAATAATAGTTTCTTTATCTAATAAGATTCCTACTAAATCTAGGCTTTATCTAAGGAAAGGAAGACTTATATATCTTTATAAAGAATAGATTTATTTTATTCTTCTATATAGATAATATTATAGTACTATATTTAAACAGAGCCGGCCCGGAGCAGACGCGTGAGAGAGCCAACCAAGGATCGCCCCCCTACCTATAACCCAAAGGAGATCTAAAAGTTCCACACAGGGCTAGACAAACATGTCTCTTTAGCAATAATCTAATTGCGTATAGGGAAGATAGGCCTTAATAAATTCCTATTTTATAGGAATATCCCTAGGGTGGTTTTGCCCCTATATAGCTATAGCTAGGTAGTAAAGGACTAATACTATATATTAGTTAACTATAGTAACTATAACTATAGATAACCCTAATAAAGATAGCCTACTAACGCATAGGAAGCAAGGCTAGCCCTAAATAACCCCTTAAAAGTAAGATTCCTAGTAAGATAATTCCTAAGTATAGGAAGACTTTAATACTACTTATTAGTATAAAAGCTAGCTATTAACTAACTTAGAAGATTAGAGAATCTAGGCTAATTCTAGAGATAGATAGAAGACTATTTAAATATAGATATAAATTAGGAGATAAACTAGGTAGTGTAAGAGTGCTAGTAGGCTAGAAGTAAACCTAATACTATAGTTATAATAAAGAACTTTTATATTTAAAATAGTTATTAGATTAATTTTAACTAAAAACTCTAGGTATTATAAGCCTAACTACCTTACTACTACCCTTACTTTAAACTAAAAACTAGCTACTATATTACTCCTTTTCTAGAATAAAGATAGTATTCTTTACTACCTTTATATAATTCTTTATAGGGATAGTAGTAAGTAAAAAATAGTTTATCTTTACTATATATATATTAAGGCACTAGAGCTAAAAGATAAGCTTAGAATACTATTCCTTAGAGAAACTAGCCTAGTCTAGGCTTACTATAAAAGCGCTTTACTTTTTCTTAGCCTAATTACTAGTATAGAGTTTCTTAACCTAGTCTTAGAAATTATCTAGGACTTAGAATAAATAAAGTTAGTACTAGAACTAAGCTATTACTAAGGTAGATTAGAAATACTTATAATACCCTTAGTAGCTACAAAAGCCTAAGTCTTAACTAACTACTAGTGCTTATTTTGCTAGCTAGTTATATTTAGCTACTAGGTAGGTTAGCTATAAACCTAAACTAGAAGAGAGATAATTATTACCTTATTATATTAATAATTCTATACCTAATAGTTAAAATATATATTAGTAGCTACCCTTACTAAGCAAATTAGCCTTACTACTAAGCTAGAATAAGACTAACTTACTAATAATAATATAGCACTAGTGCCTAGGCTTTAAAACTAAATAGGACTTATAGGAAATACACTAGATGTTTTTTAGATTACTAAGCTAGTATAAATTAGTAGTAGAATAGGCCTAGAATAGAAGTAAATATAACATATAGAGAGATCCTTATTCTTAACTTACTTATACTACTTAGTAATTATAGACTTCTTTAGAAAGCCCTTATACTCTATAGATTCCTAGGTAAGTTAGAGCTAGAAATATAGTAATATTAGAATACTTATAGGCTTTATTAATATTATACTAGGTTTCCTTCTAATCTATTATAAATATTAGTAATTAATCTAAATCTAGTTTAAAATAGCCTTAAATAGTCTAAAAAAAGAGAAAAACCTATAAGAAGTTTAATATAAAAAAAGGAATAAGAATAAGTCCCTAAGGGGAGAGAAGCTTTCTTTTATACTTAATAAGAAAGAGGGGGGGATAAATTAGATAACTTACTTAAAAAATAAAGCATATTAAGCTTAATAAATCTAATAATATATAACTAGCCTTAATATAAAACTATCCTAGTCCTAGGTTAAAGCTACCTTTCCCTTATAATAACTAAGCAAAACTAAGTGCTTATACTTTATTAGACTAATAAGGTAGAACTAGGCTGGAGTTAGCTAAAAAGTAAGGCTATAGAAAAGTTAGTATAAAAGTAAATAAGAAGTAAATTAATATTATAAACTTAGATTTACTTTACCCTAAGTAAAAGTAAAGAGACTTAAGATAGACTTACTACTAAACTAAAATAAGGTCTAAAGGGCCTAGGAATACTTATTCTATATATTTTCCTTCCCTCTTTTTTTCTTTTCTATAGAATAAGGCTAGTATAAGCTAGTAATAAACACTTATAATAGGCTACTTACTAAGCAGCATAGGCTTACTATAGGGCTAGCGCTAGCCTAAATATATATATAAGAGAGTTTTTCTTCCTAGATTAGGGTTTTCCCTTTTAACTTAGTAGCAGGAGTACTAGTAATAGCTATCTATAGAGCTAACTAGCGTGAATAATATATATTTAAACAGATTTAAAGTAGAATTTAAAGAGCTATATAAGTAGTTAATAAATAGTCTAGATATAAAGAACTAAGGTAATTTAAAGTGATTCCTAGGTATTAAGATTATTAGGAATTATAATACCAAAGAGCAGAGTATTGCACTACAATGTGTATTGTATTGTATTAAATACAATACAAAATACAATACAATACAAATAAAATATAATGTAAAATAATTTGTAGTAAATACAATACAATACAAAGACCTTTGTAGTAACTACACTAACTACAAACAATACAAATGTATTGTTAGGTAAAAAAAAAAGTAGGACTTTTTATTAACCAAGGTTATTATTAGGATTAAAAGATAATTAGTTAATAGAACCCTTATATTATTAGCTATTTTATCTAATTAGTTATATAATTTATAATATTATACTATTTTAAGGATTTTAAGGATTTTACTATAACTAGGGTTATATATAATATTATAACTTTTTAATAATACTATTATACTTTATACTTTATTTTACTAATATAACTTTAAGAAAAACCTTCTTATTATATTATTTACTATTACTATTAATTATTTTATATTCTTATGAATTATAATTATTACTTTTAATTAAAAAAAACCTTAAACTAAAATAAACTACTAATAAACTTAATAAGAATAGCTTATTGATTTTTATAATTTTTTTAGTATCATTGGTTATAACCAATGCATCTAATTTATTCTAACACATAATTATTACTAGCAATACCTAGCTAGTAAAATAATTAATAACTAAATTCTTATAGCTATAGTAATAAATAAGCTCTAAGGTTATAAATACAGGGGGCTATAAGGTTAGAGTAAAGTTTGTAATAAACTTTATAGCTATATTAGTGTAAGATATAGTTATAATTTATAACTATAGTTAAACTTAAATTTATTTAAGTTTTACTTATAGTATAAATTAATATAATTCCCTCTTCCTTTATAACTATGTTTTTTCTATCTCTTTATATCTCTTTTATCTTATAGCTTATTACTTATGCTTTAAAGCTCTAAGGTAAACTTAAACTCTCCTACTAAATATAACTTATCCTTACTTATCTCTAATTTAATTTAAATTACTAATTAACTAATTAACCCCTAACTAATTAGATAATAGCATAGCTAAGAGTAACTAAAAGCTAGGGGTAATAACCACTAGGCTATAGAACCTTTAGGCTATTTAAAAAGCTAATAAAAATCCTAATTAAAAGGAAATTAAGAAAACTAAAGAAAATATAGAGGAATTTAAGAAAAGTAAGAATAAGAAGGGGAATAAAAGACTAGAGAAAAAGGCTAGATATTTAGAAAAGATGTTAAAAAACATAGAACTTTAATCATTTAAGCAGTTTTACCTCGTGCTTAGGAGGGATAATACTAATTATAGTTATTATAATAACTATAATCTATTATTTAAAAGTGAGTCCTAGTATTCTTTCTAAAATAGGTTTAACTAATTGTAATTAGTGTTATAAGGGTTATTATTGTAATTAGAATAACTCTAATATATTATTTAAAAGTGGGTCCTAGTATTCTTTCTAAAATAGGGTTAACTAATTGTAATTAGCATTATAAGGGTTATTATTGTAATTGGAATAACTCTAATATATTATTTAAAAGTGGGTCCTAGTATTCTTTCCAAAATAGGTTTAACTAATTGTAATTAGGGTTATTAGGGTTATTATTGTAATTAGAATAACTATAATATATTATTTAAAAGTGAGTCCTAGTATTCTTTCTAAAATAGGTTTAACTAATTGTAATTAGCAATATTAGGGTTATTATTGTAATTAGAATAACTCTAATATATTATTTAAAAGTGGGTCCTAGTATTCTTTTAAAATAGGTTATACTAATGAGGGTATTAAGGGTCTTAGGGTTATTAGAGTTATTATAGTAATTATAATATATTGTTAAAAGTGGGTCCTAGTATTACGACTAAAAATAGGTTAACCTAAATATAATTAAGGTTATTAAAGCTATTATAGCTATTATAATAATTCTTATTTATTATTTAAAAGTGGGTCCTAGTGTTTTTTATATAATAGGTTAAACTTATTTTTTGTAGCTTAATATAGCTATATTATCTAATTTGAATAACACTATTATTTATATATTAATAGATTATAAATATTAGTCTATTATAATAGTAATAATATATATAAAGTTACTATATATAACTTCTTAAAGCTTTAGAATTATAAAGCTAAAAGTAATATTAAATTAGTTTAAATAGTAAATAAATAGTTTAAGCTTTTTTAAAGTTCTTATTATATTACTTATAATATTTAAGTACTAAGTATATACTTTATTAACTTCTAGTTATTTATTTAGATTTCTTATCTAATTTTATTATAATATTTTAGGGTATTTTTAAATTAAAATAAAAGTAATAATTCCTAGAAATAGAAAATAATTAATAGTAATAGTAAATAATATAATTAGAAGGTTTTTCTTTAAGTTATATTAGTAAAATAAAGTATTAAGTATAATGGTGTTATTAAAAAGTTATAATATTATATATAACCCTAGTTATAGTAAAATCCTTAAAATAGTATAATATTATAAATTACATAACTAATTAGATAAAATAGCTATTAATATAAGGGTTCTATTAACTAATTATCTTTTAATCCTAATAATAACCTTAGTTAATAAAAAGTCCCACTTTTGTTTTACCTAACAATACATTTGTATTGTTTGTAGTTAGTGTAGTAACTACACTAACTACACTATAAAATAATTTGTATTTAATACAATATAATACAAATTTTTTCAAATACAATACAAACAATACTCTGCTAAAGAGATATAGTTATTATAGGAATTATATATTTAAAAGATTACTTAGAAATTTATTCTTAATACTATAAATAATAATTAGAAGAGCTTAATTATAATACCTCTTATAATAGCTATAATACTCCTAAATAATAAATAAGCTACTAATAAAGAGATTAATTACTATAAAGTAGTTATTAGCTCTTTAGTCTATCTTTATATTATTAGAAAACTAAATATAGCTTTTATAGTATTAAAGCTTACTTTCTTTATAATAAACCTATTAATAAAGTATATAAAGCTTATAAAGGGAGCTTTAATATACACTTAGAATATAAGAAAGCTATATATTTAATACTTAGGAGTAAATAGCTTTAATATATTATTCTCTAGCACTAATGCTTCTCTTAGTAATAACCCTAATACTCCCCTCCTAAGCACAAGGTAAAACTGCTTAAATGATTAAAGTTCTATATTTTTTAATATCTTTTCTAAATATCTAGCCTTTTTCTCTAGTCTTTTATTCCCCTTCTTATTCTTACTTTTCTTAAATTCCTTTATATTTTCTTTAGTTTTCTTAATTTCCTTTTAATTAGGATTTTTATTAGCTTTTTAAATAGCCTAAAGGTTCTATAGCCTAGTAATTATTACCCCTAGCTTTTAGTTACCCTTAGCTATACTATTATTTAATTAGTTAGGGGTTAATTAGTTAATTAGTAATGTAAAACCTACCTAGTAATTTAAATTAAATTAGAGATAAGTAAGGATAAGTTATATTTAGTAGGAGAGTTTAAGTTTACCTTAGAGCTTTAAAGTATAAGTAATAAGCTATAAGGTAAAAGAGATATAGAGAGATAGAAAAAACATAGTTATAGAGGAAGGGGGAATTATATTAATTTATGCTATAAGTAAAATAAGTAAAACTTAAATAAATTTAAGTTTAACTATAGTTACAAATTATAACTATATCTTATACTAATGTAGCTATAAAGTTTATTATAAACTTTGCTTTAACCTTATAGCCCTTTATATTTATAACCTTAGAGCTTATTTATTACTATAGCTATAAGAATTTAGTTATTAATTATTTTACTAGCTAGGTATTGCTAGTAATAATTGTGTGTTGTAATAAATTAGATGCATTGGCTATAACCAATGATACTAAAAAAATTATAAAAATCAATCAATATTAAATTATAAAGTAAAAGAGTATATATCTCTAGGGAGACTACTTTATAATATTAGTATATAGATTCCTTTACTATTAGTTATGTAGTATAATAATAAGTAAACAATTTATTATAAAGTATAAAGAAGAAAGGCTTTAAACTAGCCTTAAGCATCTTAATATAAATTAAATATAGATTTAGGAGCAATATGCCCTAGGTAATATTAAGATAAACTAGTTAAAGACCTCTAAGATACTTACTAATAGCTTTATAAAGCCTTTATTAAGTTAAATATATAGGGATTTCTATTATTAGATTAGCTTATAAAAGATTCCCGCGTAATTATAACACTAGGAATTTATTATAATCTCTTTTAATGCTTATAAACTCTAGCTTTAATAGATATCTTAGCTAGGGGGGGTGTATTAGGGAGAGCGCCCTTAAAGCCTAGGATATATAAGGGTAATATACGGAGGTCGAAGTTAAAAGTCGTGTCCCCTGCATAAGACCCACTTATAGTGGGTCCTAGTGGTTCAAAAGAATAAGTAATTTTACACTAGAACCTTAACTTTTTAAAGGCTAGTTATATAGTATTTAGTTAATTAAAATATTACCTAAATATTATATTAAATAAATAACTACTTCTATTATTAAATAAGAATTATTATTATATTTTTTTTAGAATTTAAAAGGTATATTTATATAAAGATATAAATTTACTAAAAAGTATTATTACCCTTAACTTTAAAATTAAATAAAAATATTTAAGAAAATACTTATTAAGCTAGTTTTATTAAAATATATTTTTTAAGTAAAATAATATATAATTAGAATTTAAAAGAATAAATTTACTAACTATATATTTTATTATAAGCTTATAAAAAGTATAGGTTTTAGTGTAAAATTGCTTATTCTTTAGAACTCCTATAACCTACTATAAGTAGGTCTTATGCAGGGAAGTGGACCTTGTGCAGGGGACACGACTTTTGACTTCGACCTCCGTACACTAACTAGGATAAAACCCTTAGTAAGACAATAGGTAGAGATAATATATTAGAAGTACCTCCGTAGACTAGTTATTACTATAGCGCACTATGTACCTTTTAGGTACAAAAGTCAGGTGCCGTCTGCACCTCTGATTGATCAAATCGAACGCTCTTCATCATCATTATACACCCCTACCTGACAATTATGTACCCGCCCTCGAGCGCGCCGATGAAGAAGCGCGCCGCGCACAGCCCCGCCGCGTTCCCTGACGAGGAACACCTGCGCCCACGTGACCGTCCCCCAGGCGAAACATGGTCCATGGGCAGGAACCGCTCCGGCCCCACGTACCTGCTCACCAGGGCCAGGGTGGGTTGAACGGCACAGCTCCCGTCACCAACGAAGCCCACCACCACCCGTGAACAAAGCGTCTGCGCCAAGTTGACGTCCGCGTTGTCGACGTGCATGTCCTCGGCCAGCGTGTCCGTCAGCGCGTTGCCGATGTTGGTCCTGTCCAACTGGAGGAAGGAAGCAGAAGCACAGCACGAGGAAGGGCAGGATGCAGAGGTCGACCACCTTGCGCGTCTCCTCGGCGTCCGCTTCGAGACGATGGGCGTCGTATCCGGTATCCGGGGACCCCGGCTTCGTCGGCGCCTGCGTCATCTACCTCGCGCCCTATTATCCGCTCCTCTTGACGCGGCCGCGTTTCTGTGAGAGATCTGGCCATGTCAATATACTTTTTTCTTATATGATGAAAGGTGTAGTTTTTTTTTTTTAAAAAAAAAAAACCCCGCATTTCAAGAGACCTTTATACACAATCGGGGGACGGGACAGGACGGGACGAGGCCGAGTCCGACCCTCAATCTATCCCACCCGTATCTTGACGGAAAGCTGCTTCTCGGATTGTCAAGATATCATGTTTCGACGGGATGGCGTGCTTGAATAATCGAAGTGAGTCGACGTAGCGTGACGTGGGGGGCCGGCGGCATGCCGACGGTATGCCGCCGGCTTCCTGGCGGGGTTGTGTCTGCTCCGTACTTTCATAAATGAGAATAGAATCTCCGACTTTTCTTAATCAAGTATATTTAACACGAGTTTATGATATAGACGAGATCCTTTTTTCTTTCTTCGAGTATATTAACACGGGCTTATGATATAGATGAAATCCTTCTTCATCGACCCACATTGTCCTGTATAAAAGTGGTGTGGCGACGCCGTTGCCAACAACAGTGTTGCGATATTGTGCAAACGTCCCATCATCACTGCATTGTCCTTTTTTTTTTTTTTTTTTTCGAAAAAAATCATTTTTGAGATGCCCGAATGGTACATGATTCAATGGAGCAGAATACGTTAAAAAGACGCGGCGTCGGCCTCATCGGAGTCGATCCCGAAAAGTCCCTCGGCGGCTACACCCTCTTCTGCCCGCTGACCAGCGACACGGCGCACCTGGTCGACATCAACGGCACACAAGTCCATTCGTGGAAGCTCCCCGGGAGAATCGGCCGACACGCCAGGGTCCTGCCCAACGGGAACCTGGCGGTAAACACACTGCGCCCGTCGCCGGAGCGCAAGACCAGCGATGGCGGTCCCTTCCCCTTCCCCTTCTTCAACAAATACGGCGGCGGCGTCATGAGCGAGCTCGACCCCGACGGCAACATCGTCCGTCAGTTCACCGACCCGCTCGCCCATCACGATCAGCACCACTTGGGCCACGGCAGCATCTTGTACGCGAGTTTGGAGGCCCTCTCCCCCGAGGACTCGGCCAAGGTACGCGGTGGCGTTCCCGGGTCCGAAGTCGACGGCATCACGTACGCCGACACCATCAACCAAGTGGACGCCAGCGGCAACCTCGTTTGGCAATGGAAGGTTTCTGAGCGACTGCCTCGCGACGAGTTCCCCCTGCAGCCTCACTACACCCGCGAGCACTACCCGCTCATCAACTCCGTGCTGCCCCTCCGCGACGGGAAGCACGTCCTCGCATCCATGCGCTCCGTATCGGCCGTCATCATCATCGAAAAGGCCACTGGTGATATCGTGTGGAAACTCGGCTCTGCTACCCTTGCGCAGCAGCACAACGCTACGGAACTGGATAACGGCAACATTCTCATCTTTGACAACGGCACCTTCCGCGAGGGAGAGTCCATGACGTACACGCGTGCAATCGAGGTTGATCGCGCCACCAAGAATATTGTCTGGGAGTATCGCGATCGCTCATCTCCCATCTGCTTCTTCACCCCCTTCATGGGGAGTGCGCAGAGACTGACCAACGGGAATACATTGCTGTGCGAGAGTGCGTTCGGGCGCGTGTTTGAAGTCACGCCTAACGGATACATCTGCTGGGAGTTTGTGAATCCTCATTTTGCCGTGTATCCCGACCAAGAGACGGCCAGACTGTTCCCGGGCGAGTCGAATGCCTTGTTCAGGGCGTATAGGTATTCTTTGGGGGAAATTCCGTGGCTCAAGGCCAAGTTGGAAAAGGTCGGCTAATTCTAGATACCTCTTTCGGCAATGGAGTTGGAAAAAAAGAAAAAAAAGAGTAAAGAAGTCCCTCATGTTTATTTTTTTTGGCTAGACACATTGGGGCCAAGGCATCGTATCATCACTTATAGCAAAGAGGTCCAACCCCATCATGTTCGGATACGTAAAACCCATGTTCAGGTGACTTGTTTCCTCAAAAATAGGCAAATCTTCCTCTGGTCCGATCATGTCACATGGCAAAGATGATTCAGCAGGTCGAAACCCCGGCCGCAGTTTCTGGAATTGTACTGAGACAATATGCCCCAGTAAATGGGCAGCATGGCACCGTAGTCCAATCGAGTCGAACCAGTTGATGAGCGTGTAGATGAGGGAATCAAGCGCATAGATATCGTAACCTATCGCTTCAAGCTCTGATGCATAGTTGTGTAGAAGTTGGCATGAAGTGAGTACGGAAAAGGTGACAACGTGGTAGATGTGGTCTGTGAGGTGGCGGGTGCGCTCGTCAGCTGTATCAATGGCGAGATGAATGATGGTTTTGGAGAGGCGAATCATTTCTGATAGAATCGTCCTGTCCATCATCGTTTGGGGCGATTTGAGGGATTGGTAGTAGGCAAAGAGGTGTGCAAAATGAAGGCCCATGTGTAGGAATTGAGAGCGAGGTTGGTCTGCCAATACGATTAGAATTGGATGCATCCGGAGGGCAATGGGAAACAATCATATCCAAAACAAAAGAGGAGAATCAAAGGACTCACTAAATAGACTGTTCCACTTCCGCTGCCACGCCTGTAGAGCTCTGCTCGTCTCTGGGAAGTCGACGTCTTGCGCACAGCACTTCTGATAGATGATCCAGTGCAGCTGGACTTCAGCGACCATCCTCGTTTCGTAGTTGTCAACGTCATCTTCTTCTACGAATCGAAGGCAACGATCGATCTGTGACTGGTTCAGCATGGCCTGCCTGTGCATACCAACACAAGCTCTGCAGAATAGTCAACACTTTCGTTGGGATGGTGTCCGGACACTGAATGACGTACTGTAGATGTGCCATGGTGAGGTGATTCCAGAGACACCATGCGTCGCGGTGTGCCTTGGTGACGGGCACTGAAGGGCCGCAACGAAAGGCTTCTATGAAGAACGGGCTAGCCAGAGCTTGCTGAAGTGCGTAACCGGTCAGCATCCAGTTATCGATGCTCAGCGGTACTTGGCCGATGGTTGTCGACCACAGGCCGAGGATGATGGCTGCTTGGTAGAACTCCATGGGCTGCGGGACAATGAGTAGAGCAGAACTGAGAAGGCTCTTTGCCTCGTCAAATAAACGGGGCGCGAGCTTGTCGGCGAGCTGCTCGGTCGTGTGCCTCACCGCAATCAAGAAGATGCTGCAAACGAGGAGAGGTGACCGACAAACTTGCAGAAGTAGTGCTTCTGTGGACAGGTCCTCGGAGAATTTCACCCATCGTCCGTAATGTGTGCGAAATCTGGACGTGGTTTTAGCCTTTCGTGTGCTGATATTCCAACATGACAGTCGGGGTGCAGGCAACACACATCTTGAGCAAGGTATGGGCGGTCCCCAGTGACACGATTCCCATTGAGATGGCATCTGGCGGCCGTGACAAGCCGGAGTCAACGTGCCCGGGTGGCGAGACTCCGGCATAGGCACAAGCATCTCGTATGAGGAACACTGGCGCAGGGTGACTGTCCCGACGTCGTAAAAACGAAGCCATATCCGAACCATCATCTATTTGCCGAGGTGGCTGGTGCTTGGTGCCGGAGGCCGAGCTGTCAATAGTCGTTTCAAGTCGATTCACCAGCCGTTCCACAAGTCCTTCCAGTCTATCGAGTCTGGGTTTCGCGTGTGAGAAGATGTGGGCATGTCCAACATATCGAATGTCCGCAAGCAAGAAGGAAGGATTCCGATGTTGTGTAAAAGAAGGCAAACTCACCTGGTGTCCACGCTCGCGTGTTGTTGGGCCGAGTCTGGGAGAACAACACCTCTACTCCCCGAGCCATGGTCGTTCTGATTGACAGCTGGAGTGTGCTTTCGGGATCCCTCAGTCTTAAGAGAGCATGCCAACGACAGAGTTGCGCATCGCAAGCAAACGCCATTCGGCTCGCCCGATGCGTAGCACCTGGTCTTGTTCTTGCGGCATTGAAGACAGGCTTTGGAGGCTCTGGCCTTGCCGATCAGAGGCATGATTCAGCGGCCTGGAACGGTATGAGCGTCGATTTGTGTAGCCCGGTACATGTACGCCCCACTGTAACGACGCCTCAAGTGGGTCGATCTGACGGCAACATGTTATCGTCTACTCTACTGACCAATCATGCTGGCATTCTTACCAACGAAAATTGCATCGTGAGTCCCTGTCGACTGTGCTTGGCAGGGACGGACACATGAAGATGGGTGGGTTGGTCACGCCAAGTCTCAAGATATCAGGGACCCCGATTCTGATGAAGACGGTTCGTTTGTTGCGCGACCGGGAACATCGAAACGACTACGTACCACTATTTTTTTCTTCTTCACTTTAAACCATGCATGGCTTGGGCTTTGTACTCTCTTATACTTGCATCCGGTCGTTCTTCGGGCGGAATCGATACAAAATCACCTCAGTTATTTTACCCCCCCTTTGTCTCATCTCACTCTCCCAATTCAAGCACCGATAGCCTTCAGAATAGCCTCACCTACACCCTTGGCAGAAGCAGGGTTCTGGCCAGAAATGAGCAAACCATCCACCACCACCTTCTCTCCCCACGGCTCGTCAGCAGCCTGGAAGCTAGCCCCAACCCTCTTCAGCTCATCCTCCAACAGGAAGGGCATCGCAGCACTGAGCTGGACCTGATCCTCCTCGACGTTCGTGAACCCAGTGACGTTCTTGCCCTTGACAAGAGGCGCACCCTTGATCTTGACGTCACGGAAGACAATGGGGCCGTGGCACACGGCAGTGACGGGCTTGCCAGCATTGTAGAACTCCTCAATGAGCTTGATGGAGTCGGCATCGTCGACGAGGTCGAACATGGGACCGTGGCCACCGGGGTAGAAAATGGCGTCGAACTCGCCCGATCGACCGATGAACTCCTTCAGGGGCCTGGTGTTTTCCCAGACATGCTTCTTGTTCTTGAGGAAGTTGACGGAGGATTCGTCCGATTTGAACATCTCGACGGAGCTGGGGTCGAGGGGCGCGACACCGCCCTTGGGAGAGGCGACGACGATTTCGGCCTTGGGGGCAAGAACGTCGTAAGGGTGGGCAAACTCGGGCTGTTGCCGAGGAAGTGGTCAGCTTATGCTGCTTTCTGCTGCTGTCATGTGCCTAGAAACGACGTGGCACCCCGGGGGATGGAGGAGTCGAGAATATGTGGCGCCTTACCAAGTACCAGCCGGTGGGCTTGTCCAGCTTGACAATCTTGTCAGCGGAGGTGAGAACGACGAGAACCTTCTTGGCCATTGTGAGAAACAGACGCCGACTACTTTGGGACAGAACGTGTATGGCAAGTTAGAGCAAGTTGATCGTGGTGTGTTGCAAGGTGCGAGGTAGAGGTAGTCTTTGATGAATTCGGGATGATGTGGCTACCCGAGTAGATGTTTGCCCCCTTTATACCCTGTTTTCAAACCAAATACCCAGGGAACGGTGCATTCTCCTCTTTCTCACTAGTCTCATTTGAATTCGCCGGCGTCTAGCTCGACGGGGGTACCAGTCTTCATTCTGTGTGCAGCATTATTACATTATTACCAAGCGGATGGGATGGATCTCTGTCATGACCCCGCTTTGGAAGCTCCCACCGCGGCATTGACGTCAGAATGAGAATGGTGCTATGTGAAACAAGGGCAGATACGATCAGACCAACAGGACTTCTTGAGATGCGCTCATCGAACATACCCAGCTTCACATCATTCAAACTACATCAATGCGTTTTGGAAGATTGAGCATCCTCACTCTTTCTTTATATCCATGATGCTTTAGCAGAGGAGTCAAGCTTCAACGAATCCGACCCCGCACGACAAGGGCAGCTTATAGTGAGGGTGTAAATGGACTAATCCAGAGGCTATATGGCTGTAAGGAGGACATATTGACAAATATCACAGCGCTTCACATCAATCAGCGGCCATGGTGTAACGGTTAGCATGGCTGATTTCCATTCAGCCGACTCGGGTTCGACTCCCGATGGCCGCACTTCGTTTTTGGCTTTTAGTGCCATTGCCTATTTATCTATCCATGGACCCTTTGATAGTGCTATGAGTAGACAAGGTTTTTTTGGTTGACCTTGAAAAATATTTTGACTGGGAACCTACATACCATTAACTCCTCAGAACACTTCCTTCCTCAATCACTCAGTCTGAATTTCATAACCATTTGTGCTTACAAGAAAATCACCATCGAGATCTTATATCAACATTGTAATGTCCTAGTCAACGGGCCTATTAATCTTCCGTCCTCAATACCATCCTACGCCATCAAGATGCATTCTGCATGTACTAGTTGCCTTCTCAGATGACTTGGGTACATACCTTCCTACTCGATGTCGTGCACGCCGTCAAGGTAGTTCAGCCCGTACGATTTCATGTATCAACTATCGTTCTGTCATGAAGTCGTGCACGGTATGCTTATAGCATTGAGGCATCAAATACACCTTACGCAACGTCCTGCTCATTTCTCTGCTGATCCTCCGCTTCAAGCTCTCGAGTCCGGAGATTCGCAACACTCCCACCGGCAAGAGCCGTGAGCACTGCCAGAACAATGAAAGGTAAGCTGTACCACGCGGCTCCCCAGTGTGACCCTATCTTGAACAACCACTCCAAAAAGGGCAATCCTATCAAGAGCGAGAGACTCTGCATAACTACGACTAAATTGAAAAGCACACCAATGTGCCGCTCGCTGTTGAAAAGTACAAGCAGACTCCTCGCCAAGAGAATGAATGCGGAATCGGGCGATAGCAGTACCGTACCAATCAATGATGACCATGGCTCTTCCGTTGGAGAACCCCGTGATCAATAAGCCCGCTACCACGGCGAGGACAATTCCTCGCGCGAGCCATAGATCCCTTTGTAAAGGGTTGTAGTGGAGTCTGGTGAGAATTTGCGACGTGATGGGGAGAACGAGTGCTACGACGACCAGGTTTGACCATAGCTTGACGATTCTGACGAGACCGGCCTAAGTTGGTGCGTTAGTAAGAGAAAAGGGGTTAAACTGGTGGTTGCATTGGACGCGAAGTCACATACATCAGACATAGACCAGTGCAAGCGTCTGGTCCAGTAGAACATGGTAATAGGCGAGTTGTATGACATGTAAAACGGGAAGGCTCCCAACAAGAGCAATCCAAGGCGTTTATTATTGACTGTAACCATACGACTAATTGATACTAGCCGTCTTGCTGCGCTCTTGCCATAGGAGTATAGCCTGGAGACGAAGTTATCAGAGTCGTCTATGTGAGCATCCTCACAGCGAGCTAGTCTTGCGAGGCTGGCAACGTCTCGGGTTGCCGGGAGGAAGAGTACAAGGATAGTACAGACACAAGTCGTCGCGAGACCGATGTAGATGGCAAGCCACGGGTTGTTGTGTGTTGGGCCCATGTAAAGTGGCTGGCTGAAGGAGGTCGCAATGGTTGTGAGGGCGTCAATGAAGAAAAAGACGGTAACTCTGTTCCTGCAGTGAGCGTCAAAGTAGTCAAGAGTCGAAATGAAATCATGCTAATTGCCGCTTACCTTTGAGCATGGCTCGAAACATCACTGGCGATGACGAACACCAGAGCGGAAAAGATGAGTGGTCCACCGCCAATGAAGGTGAATAAGGTGGCCAGCCAAACGAGTCGCAGGGAGAAGAATTTTGGAAATAAGCCTGTCAAAAATTTATACATTAGTTAGCTCGTGAGGGGCATGAGGATCTTGATTCCCGTTCACAAGGGAAAAAGTAACTGCAGATTGAGGGAGGAAAATGTACTGACAAACAATAATCTCTCCTGCCATGGAAATCAAGATGCCCCCAGTGCACAGAGCCAGTAAATTCCTACGACTGAATCTATCGGCAGCAAGTCCATAGGGCACCGCTGTCAATAGAGCAACGAGTAGGCTCAGGTGGCCCTTCCAATGCTCAATCGTGGAGAATTCAGCATTCGCCTTGTCCGACTCACATAGCCAGGGAAACGTGGCGGTGGAATCGGGCTGGTGGTTGCGGCAGTTGATGTCATACTCGACGAAATATATGGCGCCTTTGTGAAGCGACGTCCCAATCGTCTGGGTGATGATAATGAGGGTTAGCAAGACGAAGACGGTGACTCGATCCGCCGTTGCGAAGTTGTCTTGAGGTAGTTGCTGATATTCATCTCGGTCGTCATATTCGTCCTCTTCGCGTGGGACGAGGAGGGGCCGTCGTTCATCTTGGGACGCCATGTTGCATGTCAAATAACAATATTGGGAGAAGCAGCGGCGGACGGTCAAAAGGCACGCCGAAGTCCCAAGTTGGCCGTTTGATGAAGACGGATTCTGATTGGTACATGTCTGCAGTGGCCTGATCTCCTCGGTGAGTGACCAAATCAGGTTCGGCAGGTTGGGTGACGTCACCCATGACTACCGCCTTGGTCCCGACGGAAAGGGCTGGATCGGCTGCATCTGCATCGACGAGCTCGATTTCGGTGCCCCCCCCCCGCGCGACCCGTTTGTTGCCGTGATTTGTCCTCGAATCGAACAGATACATATACAACAGGCCGGGAGGCCAACAAGGCAGGTCTGGTAGACGACGTAGCTCACTCATTTGAAGATGCGATCAAGTTCGTTCAGGACCGAAAGTTGTTGAAAAAGACACAGACGTCCTTCGTATGGCCGTCTTGGGTCAGAATTGTATGCATATTTGCTGCAAGAATTGACGCCCGAGGTTGCGATGAAGTCATGCAAAGAATTAGTATTAAGGATCTTTATTATCGGCAATGAGGGATGCAAGGGATGCAAGCGTGACCGAATCAGAAGCTACAGGGTGGGTCCAGGCCACCTGCGACCACCCAGTGCCAAACCAACGCTCATCACAACCTCGCAACCTTCCATCAAACCTCGTCACCAACCTCTCGCACCATGGCGGCCGAAGCCCCCAAGCCAAAGCTCCTCTGGAACTCAGACAATGTTAAAGACGTGGCCGAATCCGTCGGCATCAACTCTCTCAACGACGAGGCCCTCAAAGCCCTCACTCAAGATGTAGAGTACCGAATCGGCCAAGTCATCATCGAAGGGCTCCGCCTCATGCGCGCCGCCCGCCGCACCACCCTCACCGTCAACGACGTCTCCCTCGCCCTCAAAGTCCTCGACGTCGAGCCCCTCTACGGCTACGACTCAACCCGGCCGCTGCGCTACGGCGAGGCCAGCCTCGGCCCCGGCCAGCCTCTGTTCTACCTTGAAGATGAGGAAGTCGACTTTGAAAAGCTCATCAATGCGCCGCTGCCCAAGGTGCCCCGCGACATGAACTTCACGGCACACTGGCTCGCCATCGAGGGCGTCCAGCCGTCCATTCCGCAGAACCCTACCAGCGCCGAGTCCCGGTCCCAGGAGCTTCTGCCCAAGGGCCCTGGCGCCAACCCTGCGCTCGCGGCGCTCGCCGGCAACGACAACGTCGCCGTCAAGCCCTCGGTCAAACATATTGTCAGCAAAGAGCTCATTCTGTACTTTGACAAGATCCAAGCTGCCGTCCTGGACGACAACCCCGACGAAGAGGTCGTGAGACTGCGCCAAGCAGCGCTGGGTTCGGTGCGCGACGACCCAGGCCTGCACCAGCTGGTGCCCTACTTTATCAACTTCATCATGGACCGCGTCACGCACCACCTCGACGATACGTTTACCCTCAAGCAGATGATGGAGCTGACGAATGCGCTCGTCGAAAACAAGAGCCTCTTCCTGGATCCATACGCCAGTTCCTTGTCCGCGCCAGCCCTGACGTGCCTCATGGCGCGCAATCTTGGTGCAGACGATGGCGTGGACGCCATGAGGGACCAGTACGAGTTGAGGCAACTAGCTGCGTCGCTGGTCGGCAGAATGGCACGGAAATACTCGGCGTCAAATACCCTACTGCGACCAAAGCTCACGCGAACGTGTCTGAAGTACTTTCTCGATCCTACCAAACCGCCCGCGGTGCTGTACGGAGCCATCTTCGGCCTGCTGGAAGCCGGCGGGCCCGAGGCCATTCGTGTGCTTGTCCTGCGTAACCTCAAGACGTTTGACTCGGCTATCCTGCAGCCCTTGAAAGAGAAGTCGGAAGGCAGTATCGAGTACGAGATGCTCGTGCAGGGATTAGTACAGGCTGTGGCTTCGTTGGGCCAGAATGCCGGACTGAATGTTTCAAATGGAGTGAACGGGGTGTCGGCGGGGAGGGAATCGTCCGAGCTGAATGAGTTTATTGGACCGATTGTTGGGCAAAAGATTACGTCGTTGGGGAATCGCGCTCTCATTAGGACGGTACTGGACGCTCGGTTGCTGGAATGAGGATGGATGAAAGGCGACATGTTTGTTAAACCAAAGTCTGGCGAATTGGCGTTTCTTCTTCTTCTTCTTCTTCTTCTTCTTCTTCTTCTTCTTCTTTTTTCTTTCTTTCTTTCTGGGGGAGCGATATCAAAATCATGAGCTATCATTATATTTTTTAACACGGGAGCTTACACCATACTTGATTGGCACTGCATTTCCGAAACCTAGGTAGCCGAACAAAGTAGTGTTGGGAAAAGGGGAAATTGAAAACAAGACAGCTTGACCGCTAAGCTACTAGGTCTACCATACATGTCCATTTGTTCTCAGCACTTACATGTGAGTTGCGTCCCCCTCGACCACAAGCTTTACACTTCATCATACGCGATACGCGAGTCTTCCAAACTGCCGCCCAGTCCACGTTCCCTGTTACACCACCCCTTCCCTAGTTCTATAACCAAATGCTCTTCTCGCAACCTCGCCTCTCACAGACCAAATGCCAAGTACAAGCCACTCAGGATACTCGACGTCCAGAGCGCCATCTCACCCTTCTTAATAGAGGACTTGGAAAAGCCCTTGCCCATGTCGAACCACAGGTGTCGCAGGCCGTTGATAAAGTGGTACGCAAAGGGGAAGCCCAGCGCGAACTTGACGCCGCCCTTGACAGCGAACGGGAGGGTGGCGAACGCCGAGACCAACGAGGCCGACTCGAGGTGCCAGCCCAGAAGGGGCGCAACCAGGTAAGCGGTGAAGTAGGCATACGCGGCACCAGAGAGGGTGCACCCCGTGATGCGGGTCCAGGCCGAGTGTCCGAGCCAAGTCTGTTCGATCTTGTAGATGCCGAGATGGGGGGAGATGGGCCGCCGAAGACGCTGGTTCACGAGGATCTGGTGGCCGTCTTCCTGGGAGACCTTGGCGGTGGCGACGGGGCTTGATCGCCGGCCCGACGTTAGCAGAAGTTTCTTTGTAAATGGAACGTATTTTGTCGTCATCATTCAGATGTAGGTAGGTGTAGATGTTTATCATGGTCGGAGGAGGGGGGAACGAGAAACAGTTGCCGTTTCTTCTTACCGAGCCTGCAGAATGCCAGTTGCGACGGCCACCTTGGGCAATTGGTTGAACGCGAGAGGCCTCGTGCCTACATACACTTGGTCAGCAACCTTGATCGTATCCCGCCGTTCCGCGCCGACGCGACGAGAGCCATCGAGAGGGAAAGGGAAACCCATGATCTGCGGCAAAGGGCAAATTCACATACCTCTGCGCAAAGCAGCCACGCCAACCCGCTGAGCAATCATTTTCTTCGCAGTGGTAGATTCCTGTGGACGATGATACAAAGTTGACCTGGTCAAGTTGCAGGTTTCCAAGATGACGGCCCACAAGTCCTCGGGAAACGGGAAAGTTGCAACCGGTCGGTTCCTCGGTCCAGCGCACCAACCAGCGGGGCTCGATTTCTCAGCTCCGACGACACGTGACTTGATTCGCCTATATGGATCACGTGCCGGCTCCATCGGATTATTACCCCCCCACGAGAAAGCTCTCCCCAATTTTTTTTGCTCCTTCCCCCTTCCTTTCTTCTTCTCCAGATAGTCACGAATTGGCTCGTCGCGGCGCTGTTTGGATAAAACACGATTCAGGTCGTGTGATGGAGACAGCGATGCGGCAGGGTCTTTTGGACCTAGGGGCTTTCGGAGAAGAAATCGGTCCGTCGTTAATCTCGGCTTCGGGTGGTCGGTCCCGAAGCCGTTTCATTTTGAGATCTACATTCTTCTACATGTGTTTCTAGTTTGTGTGAGACTTTTGCTCGTGAATCTTTTGGCGGCGTGTTCTCAGCCGAGGACTGGTGGACTGAAGATTGGTGGCAAAATTTCTATCATGGTCACGGTAAGGTTCGCAGAGTTCTCGTGCATCTCACACCCCGAGGGTCACTCAGGCACCTGCACCTGTCTGCGTGCGCATCTCCGAGAAGTCATGTTTATCGATTGCTCAAATACTCCATCTATACCATCAATGACCGTATCCATGATTCTTGGCACCGAAAGTAGAGTTTTATGTCATGTCGCTGTGGTACTAATACATGTTTGTCGAGGCGGAACCATCTCGCGCCAACCCCAAGACGTCAATGAGGAAGACAAGGGTTTTTTTTGCACCTCCACTTTGGAACTTTCTCCTGTCACAAAGGAAAATAATGAAAAAAAAATCCCAACTCATAGCGTCGACATTGTAACGACGAGTCCAGTGGAGATAAGGTACAATGCTGTGCTCGCAGGCATTCATGTCACTCTTGTCATCAGGTTTGCGATTCCCATATCCGTTAGAACTGCCCATCGTTCATATTGTTGTTACCCATGGCGCCAGTGTTGGCGGCCGGAATCCCGCCGTATCCAAACATGCCCATGGACAATTGATCTTGAGGATTCATCACGTCACCCAACATTTCCCAGTTCATGTCGGGCACGTCGATGAATCCTCCCAGAAATGGACGCATGCCCCCGCCTTGTGGAATTTGTTGTTGTGGATGCGCATGTTGCTGCTGGTGTTGCAGCATGAGATTAGGATGAGGCATATTTGGCGGGAACAAAGCAGCGGCTTGTCTTTGCGCATCACTTGGACTGAATGCCGGGGGAGTTGCGCCGGAAGAGGGCATGGAGGAACGGGAATCTACAGCTGGTAGAAGCTCTCGGAGACGCCGGATGTATGGTGGCGTGTCCAAGTGTCGGCTGTTTTGCATGAAATACTGCTCTCGTGCTCTCCAGGCTTTGAGTGTGATGTGGCCCTGTATCGAATACTGCTTGGATGACATGTCAAACAGTTCTTCGTGATGCCCATAGATTCGTTCCACCAGGGCCCAGCCGCGGTCGGCAAGGCTGCCTGTAGGTCGTTGACAGAGCTGGCCCGTCATGACAGCGAAGACGTCGAGTTGGAAGTATGACTTGACGAACCATAGAAATCCGCATTCGCCCATGGATTCGTACCCATCTAATCGCTGTTCGCTTCCGAGTATGAAGGTCTTGAACAGATTATCCTTGGGGCCAAAAATTTCCGTTCCATACTCGGGTTGTTGATGGAGCGGCACCATCATGTCGCCGATTTTTCCCATGAAAATCTGCCGGATGCACTTGGCAGCTTTGTGCACGTTGCCTGCGTTGACGTCGACGTAGTTCTCTTCCAGTTCCACGAGTCTGTCTTCAAGCTCCTGGAAGTGCTCACGAAATTGGTTGACCATGACATCGGACGCCTCCTTATCTGGCCCGAGATCGTGTCCTAAAAGTGCAGCTTCAAATGCCGGACCGTTGTTTTTCTCATCTGACAGCACCTTGAACTTGTAGATCTCGTTCATGATAAGAACGAAGGCCATTTCTGTTGGACCACTCCGAGCCTGCACTTTTTCAGTTGATCCTGGGAAGATGTCTGCGTCGTTGACATTGGAAGGCATTTTGGTATCCCAATGGAGCGGTTGAAGTGACTGGCTCAGACCAGAGAGCATGGCATACTTGGAGTCTT